>CAWUFW010027663.1:0-25582 GCA_963921515.1 Calotriton arnoldi | reverse complement strand
GAGTCAAAAGGAAGGAAGCATGGGCATGCTGGGAAGGGGGTGGAGGCAATAGCATGATGGGAGTGGTAGTCACAGACATTGCTCAGCCTCACAACTGGCCCATCAACACCACCCTGAACCATGCTCACATCACAGGGAGTGGAGAAGGACACACAAGATGGCTGACACTGGCTACTGCTGTGGGGAGCACAAGGGCATGCTGGGAACTGCACACCAACCAACAGCAGGACACCACTGTCAGCCATCTTGCCATTGCCCTCACACCCACACACACTGAACTCCCCACAAAAGCAAGTAAGTATGGGAATGCTGGGAAGTGGGGTGGAGGCAATAGCATGATGGGAGTCACAGTCACAGACATAGCTCACCCCCACAACTGTCCCATCAACACCACCCTGAACCATGCTCACATCACAGGGAGTGGAGAAGGACTCACAAGATGGCTGACACTGGCTACTGCTGTGGGGAGCACAAGGCCCTGCTGCCAACTGTGCACCAACAAACAGCAGGACACCACTGACTGACATCCTGAGAGACAACTTACACTCCCTGCAATGCAAGCACGTTCCATGGTGGGATAACTGACTGGGTGGGTGGGTGGGTGGGTGGGAAGGAGGTCTGGCTGTCAACCAAACACAATCAATGCAGACCATGTTCACACCCCAGAGAATACATAGAAATGCCCAAATAATGCAGGACAATGTGCCACACCAATATCAACCCCTGACTGTGACGACTTAGGACAATACAATGTACATGCCCGCACCCCGAGGCACAGTCACAACTGTCAGGTGTGTCAACCACTGATGCCTGCAGAAACATGACATACATTGTTTGTGTCTCCCAAAAACAGGTGATGATAGGGACACAGCAGCAGACGCTGAGGAGTCCCAGTCCCAGGCTCAAGAGGATGCCGAGCTCACTGGCGTCGTACAGCCTCTGTCCTCCTCGGACGATGAAGAACAACCTGGCACATCCGGTGCAAGTCAACATGCTGCACCAGCAGGACCACCAGCTGCAGCACCAGCAGGTCCACCAGCTGCACCCCCTGCACCCACCCCTCCAACGACTGTCACCATGAATACCATCCCTGCCGACATGGACAGAATAAGGAACAACACCAGCGCAGTGACCCTGGACCAACCTGGGGCCATGGACACCACCACCACCACCAACCCCCAAGGTGGACCAGGGTTATCTGTGCGTGCAACTGCACACACTGCACATGTCAGCAGGGGTGGTGGGAGGGGTGGGAGACAGAGGTCGCTGCTTGCAGACGTTGCTGGTGTGCATGAAGACCCACAACTGGTACGCATAGCTGATGCGTACCAGTCCAGCACCGGAGAGCTCAGCCAGGTAGTGGGGCTCCTCAGAGACATCAAACAGCAGCAGGCTGCCCATCATGCCCGCTTGGACTCCCACATGTCCCATGTGGAGTCACACATGTCACGTGTGGACTCCCACATGTCACGTGTGGACTCCCACATGACCCGCGTGGAGTCCAAGTGGGATGTACTACATGAGATGACGGCGGTGCACAGGGACATTTTACAATGCCTCCGCCAGATGAACAGCAACCAGTCCACACCTCCCTGTGTGCCAACAACATCTGGTACCGAACAAACTGCAACTGCCACAGGGAGGGAGGAGGACTCTGGCGGAGAGTCCCCTGCACCGCAGCAGCCTGCACTTGAGGGCCCCCCCAAGAAGAGGGGTCGTCCGAGGAGGGGAAAGTGAGAGGCTGATGGCCAAGCGCAACTCCCAGGAAGCCTGAACCTGTTCTGGATTTTCGCCTTTGTGCACAGACTGTTCACCCTGTTGATGGCAACACTACTCCCACACATTGCATGGGGAGTACAAGTTGGAACAATGTGTCAGACAACTGTGGCCCGATACTGGGGATCCTGTCTACCTGGACTTTCTATTCATCTAGGAACTTGGGATTGCAAGATTCATGTACAGCACAATCCATCCTATGCACTATTATCACAATAAACACACTAATACACCATACTTGCCTCTGTCGTGATTCCAACGTGGGTGCTGTTATGGGGATGATGAACTGCAAAATTACACAGTGTATGCGAACTGCAACAGCAAGGACAACACAGGCATGTGAGTACAGGCAACGTGACACATATGAGGGAGACACACCACCAGGGCTACACAACACATACACACCTAGGCCATCTGACTCATTGCCTACACTGATGTTGCCAGGGAAGACGGTGCAATGCACAGACACCACACCCATTCCCAGTTGTAGTCAAGTAGCCCACAGGTGCAGTAAGCAAATGGCAGTCAAATGTGTGACCACAGACAACGCACATCACTAAGTGAAGCACAGGTTTATTACACAGTAGCAACATGCCGTAACCACTACAGATGCAAGGTAACCCCACCTGGTAGCGGGCACACAGTCAACAACTGTAGACAGAAGGAAGTCCATGGGTGTGGCGCACATCACCTGTAGGGACACAACAGCTACCAGCCTGGATGTGCAATCACGTCGTCGGTGGACACAGTTGACCAAACGAATCTGAAAGTACCCTGTGAAGGACAGAAATGACACACAGTCAAAAGCAATGCAGTACAGGACAGAACAGCAAAACTCATGCACAATACATGTTACAAGATACCCACCCAGAACCAAGTTAGCATGTCAACACTGTTGGGGAGTACAGCCCACCTGTCACCACACATCGCAACACACATCCTGTCAAGTAGCCCATGGACACACTCCAACAGCACCAGAGCACCACCCACACATCATGCCAACTCAAATCATTCACATGACACCTCAGGATACTCACATTCAGCTAAAGAAGTTGGTGATGAGCTGTGTGCGGACATCACCATCACCATCATCATCATCATCGTCACTGGCATCGTGGTCCAGGCCAGGATCCTCCACAGGTGGCGGATGTTGGTCATCGTCATCCTGGATGAGAGGCAACTCCTTCCGCACAGCCAGGTTGTGGAGCATGCAGCAGACGATGATAATCTTGCACACTTTCGCAGGGGCATATGGGAGGGACCCTCCGGTCTTGTCCAGGCAGCGGAAGCGGCTCTTCAGGAGACCAAAGGTCCGCTCAATCACTCTCCTGGTCCGACCATGTGCCTCATTGTAGCGCATCTGGGCAGGTGTCACAGGGTTCCTGAGGGGTGTCAGCAACCACGGCATGTTGGGGTATCCCGAGTCACCTACGGACAGACAAGTGCACATCAGCTGACTTGGAAAAGTGGGCGGAATACTACAGATCAGATCACACACAATGGCACAAAGTCAGTACACACCGACAAGCCAGGCACGCTGGTTCTGCATCTGTGCCATCAACCTGGGGATGCGACTACTCCTCATCACAAAGGCATCGTGTGCTGAACCAGGGAAACGGGCACACACGTGTGTGATGGTCATGTCTGCAAGACACACCACCAGTGCATTGACCGAGTGGTAGTGCTTGCGGTTCCTGTAGGCCTGCTCCTGGGCCTGTGGTGGTACCAAAGCCACATGTGTCCCATCAATGGAGCCAATGACATGCGGCATCCTCCCCAGGGCATAAAAGTCACTCTTCACGTCAGTGAGTCGTCGCAGTCTAGGGAAATAGATGTACCGGTTCAGGAAGAGCAACATTGCCGCCAAGAAATCGCGGAGCACACGGCTGAACATGGTCTGTGACATCCCACCAGCAGACGCCACAGTATGTTGGAAGGTACCGGTGGCAAAGAAGTGTAGGGCTGCCATCACCTTCACCTTGGGGGTCAGCGCTGTAGGATACGGCCGGCCAGGCTGCAAATGTGGGGACAACTGCACTGCAAAATCCTCAATCAGCTGCCTGGTGAAGCGGTACCGTCGGATGCTGTCCCGTTCCACCATCGTTGCCAGGTCTGGGAATGGCCGATGGACAGCAGGAGCCCTGCAGTGCAGAGGAGAAGTAAGCAAGATCGTCAGTCACCCCACATATGCGGCATTGAACACACTCAAGATCCCAACATACATCATCATGAGGCACAACTACATGAAGTGTGCAGTACCGGAACGACATGTATGGTACATACATGGCCAACATCTGTCAACACGGTCCTACAGGTGGCATCAATTTGTCCCAGGTTGGCCCATTGGATATCATGATGCTGTGTCACAGTCACCCCCCAGTGACATGTGAGGACAGATGTGCCCCAGGCACCACAGCTCAACGACAGGCACATTCCCAGGGACCCTGTAATGCCACATGGACACTGGCATCACCTGGAGTATCATGTGTACACCACAACAAAACAAACATGACCCCCACAGGTAGTGGCCACACTTGCCATGGCAGGAGAGCCATGGACGTCTGTGACACACACGCACAACATCAGAGTCCATGCACACACAACGTGGATGTGGAGACTGTCTCCCATTGTGCACATGAAATCAGAGACATTGTAAACACTACATGCACAAAGACTGTGGAGGGCCATCACTATTGTGCCACTGGGACACCCTGGCTCAAACATACCGTCCCACATGGGACTCACGGGGTATGTGACATGACATACACAAACACCACTGTGAAATGTGACCATGGCACATGCACAGATATGAACAGTTGCACATCACAGTGGTCACGTACACGTAACACCCAGGATCCTGTCCCCATGAACACGTGCACAGCCTGGGGGTGGCTGCCCACAGGTGACACCCACAGGACAACATGTACACCAACATACACACAATAGGAAATGCAGCCTTACATGCCTTCATGATAAGGTGTGGACAGGCTGTCGTGATGTAGGTGTGCCCCTCACTCCCTGGGAGCTATCTGTGGCTGGCATATGTCCATCTGAGACAGGCATGCTGACATATGCCAGTCACATGTACAGTGATGCGTTGAACAGCAATGGACCGATCGGTGCCTCCGGCCGGCCCATTGCATTCAATGTGTGCGGGTACGCGTTGTACCCCTGTGCGCGTTGTACTGCAATGGACCGATCGGTGCCTCCGGCCGGCCCATTGCATTCAATGTGTGCGGGTACGCGTTGTACCCCTGTGCGCGTTGTACTGCAATGGACCGATCGGTGCCTCCGGCCGGCCCATTGCTTTCAATGTGTGCGGGTACGCGTTGTACCCCTGTGCGCGTTGTACTGCAATGGACCGATCGGTGCCTCCGGCCGGCCCATTGCATTCAATGTGTGCGGGTACGCGTTGTACCCCTGTGCGCGTTGTACTGCAATGGACCGATCGGTGCCTCCGGCCGGCCCATTGCATTCAATGTGTGCGGGTACGCGTTGTACCCCTGTGCGCGTTGTACTGCAATGGACCGATCGGTGCCTCCGGCCGGCCCATTGCATTCAATGTGTGCGGGTACGCGTTGTACCCCTGTGCGCGTTGTACTGCAATGGACCGATCGGTGCCTCCGGCCGGCCCATTGCATTCAATGTGTGCGCAGTGCGCGTTGTACCCCTGTGCGCGTTGTACTGCAATGGACCGATCGGTGCCTCCGGCCCGGCCCATTGCTTTCAATGTGTCGTGTACGCGTTGTACCTCTGTGCGCGTTGTACTGCAATGGACCGATCGGTGCCTCCGGCCGGCCCATTGCATTCAATGTGTGCGGGTACGCGTTGTACCCCTGTGCGCGTTGTACTGCAATGGACCGATCGGTGCCTCCGGCCGGCCCATTGCATTCAATGTGTGCGGGTACAGCGTTGTACCCCTGTGCGCGTTGTACTGCAATGGACCGATCGGTGCCTCCGGCCGGCCCATTGCTTTCAATGTGTGCGGGTACGCGTTGTACCCCTGTGCGCGTTGTACTGCAATGGACCGATCGGTGCCTCCGGCCGGCCCATTGCTTTCAATGTGTGCGGTACGCGTTGTACCCCTGTGCGCGTTGTACTGCAATGGACCGATCGGTGCCTCCGGCCGGCCCATTGCTTTCAATGTGTCGCGGTGCACGCGTTGTACCCCTGTGCGCGTTGTACTGCAATGGACCGATCGGTGCCTCCGGCCGGCCCATTGCTTTCAATGTGCGCGGTACGCGTTGTACCCCTGTGCGCGTTGTACTGCAATGGACCGATCGGTGCCTCCGGCCGGCCCATTGCTTTCAATGTGTGCGGGTACGCGTTGTACCCCTGTGCGCGTTGTACTGCAATGGACCGATCGGTGCCTCCGGCCGGCCCATTGCTTTCAATGTGTGCGGGTACGCGTTGTACCCCTGTGCGCGTTGTACCTCAATGGACCGATCGGTGCGCACCCATTGACAATGGGCTTGCCTGGCAACGGACGCGTTTTCGAATATTCGAACGAGTCGGTTGCTGGAAAATCAGTTGGTCACCCACAACAATGTTGCAAAATCATGTATGTCATGAAGTTGAAATTTTGAAGGATGCTGTGGGCGTGTTTTGGTGCTGCTATTCCATGGATTGGCCAGATTCAGAAGATGCAAACGACTTGGACCTATCACTTTGGACACAAGGGACAGTATCTGCCTCTCCAGCACATATATATTGCTGCATGTTCCCCTGAGAGCCCACTTGCCTGCACTACATGCTCCAGGACGACATCTGCCACTGCACTGCTGCTGTCTCTGCCCCTCTGGACCCTGCAATGGCACGTACTGTGGAGAGAGCCCCAGCCTTCAGCCTTGAAGAGAACCAGGCCCTGCTGGACATCCTACTTCCACAGTACAGCAAGCTGTATGGGACACCAGGGGAGCAGGTGAGTGTTCTGTGCACTGCCTTTCTGAATGTGCATTTTGTCTGACTAGCAAGGCTGAGAGTCAGCACACCACTGGCTAGCAGGCTCACTGAGTAGTTGTCACCCCCCATAGTGTGTAGTGACTTGCACTGGACAGGTATGGTGCAGTGACAGTGCTTCTGAACAGGGTTTTACTCCCCATGCTATGATACCATGTAGTGACTTCTGGAAAACTGTCCATGGGCAGCCGTGCACTGCCTGGGTACACCATGTGCCCCTGTGATTGCGACATGTATATGCAACTGTGTCATGCACGGATATGTTGCATGTGTAGTAATGTCCTTATCACTTTGTCATCCTGACAGGCTTCTGCCCATCGGAAGCATGAGATCTGGAAGGACATCGTCCGGGCTGTCCGGTCCGTGGGGGTCTACAAGCGCCGGATCCGCAACTGCCAAAAGAGGTGGCAGGACCTTCGGGGCTGGACCCGGAGGATTGCACGGGTCCAGCTGAAGCTGTCGCCTCCTCGCAGGAGGGGCGGAACACGGACCCTGACCCCCACATGCTCAGGATCCTGGCGGTGGTCTTTCCAGACCTGGATGGGCAGCTGAAGGCCAGAGAGCAGCAAGGAGGGGTGAGTCAAAGACTGCACTGTGTACTCTGTCTAACATGTTATGTGCCCTCCTCGGGCCAGGTTGAACTGCCACAGTACAGCAGTCATGTTGTCCAGGAGCCATGTCCCTCTATTGTGCACTGCCCACTCCTCATCTGATACCCAGGTGTGGCCCTTACATGCAGGGAATCCTGTCACTTAGGACTGTGTCCTTGCAGTTTGCTTGACTCAAGGTGGGAGACAGCATCTGTTTCCCTGACTCTGTGGTGGGCATCATGGGTGGGTCCATTGCTTACACAATGCCTGTATTCTGACATGTATTCAGCGTGTTACTTTGATCTGTGGTCCAATTGCTGAGCTGATCCACCACATGTGGCTGGGGTACCTGGCACACACCCATGCTGCGGGTGGGAACAATGTTTGGGCCCCAGGAGTATGTATATGACGTGTGTCACACATACTTAGCCAGCTGCCTACAGTCCAGGGCTCATCCCTCATTCATGTGGGGCTGGACAGTCATGCCTACTCCAGGCCATACAATACACTCTGTACTCCCACTCCCGTGTATCAGTGGACACATTGTGCACAGTGATTTGCCCCTCAGGTGTCTGCCTCTGTGTCAGTGTGCTGTGGATTAGTCGCCAGGACTGCTGTGGAGTTTCTTGGTAGGGGCTCAGCATGCCACTGGAGATGTGACCATAGGAGACGATACTTGTGTGACACATAGGTGTCTGATCAGCTGCCCATGCAGACTGGGGCATGTAAATGTGAAGTTCAGGTAGCTGTTCCCCATGCACAGCAGAGTGTGAGGGGCTCAGGTTCAGAGAGTAGTGTCACAGGTCTCCCATATGTCCAATAGGTATGACCTGGACAGATGAGGGTTAAGAGGATGTGTTGTGGGGGGATGTACATGTGCACTTGTGCAGCTCCAGGACTTGCATTCCCCATGACCTACTATTGTGACACAGTGCAGAGTGTTGTTGTCTGGCTGCAAAGTCATACATCACTGAGACAGTGATGTATGACTTTGCAGTCATGCCTCCGCCATGGCATGTGTCTACTGATTGGTGATCCTGCAGGGGAGTGACATGTGCTACATGCACACCATAGTGGCGCTGGCTATCAGGACATGGGTGCATCATGGTGTCTGTCGCTGGTATGCATCACATGCATTTCCTATTTGACTCTGGGCATCCCTTACATCCGTAAACCTGTACTGACTCAGTGGCAAGAGCTGTGATGTGTCCACACCGTGTCCTCTGCACTGTCCAACTACTGTGTACTTGGTGCATGTGTCAACACTGGGGTGTTGCAATCCAACAGACACCAGACAGATGGGTGCAAGGCCATGTGGGATGTGAGTGCCATGCTTGGCATCAGACTGACAATTGACTTCTCCTGTTCAATTAGTGCACTTTTAGCAATGTACAACTAATGATGCCAGGGCTTGCTCTGTGATGTGCTGTGCTCACAGTGGTGTGTGCGTTATGTGCAGGTGACTGATGTCTGTCTGTTTCCCCATTGTTTGCAGATACATCCACGGCCACGGAAGGGGACAGCTCCACGGACCAGGAGGAGCCGGAGAGCCAGACTGGGTCAGCAGCCGAGGAGTGGTCGGAGGGACCCAGTGGCACGGAGGGCGAGGGGAGCCACACCGAGGAGTCCTCAGCAGCATCCACCTCAGCTGAGGACCAGAGCAACTCGGAGGATGACTCCCTTGTGGAGGCGGGTGTCAGCAGCCACCACACCCCAGCTAGTGTTGCTGTCCCCGCCACCACCAGCACCACCACCGCCCTCCCATCGGCTCCCATTCCCCAGGTCCGTGGAGGCTCCCATGTCCGGGAGCGTGTCTCCTTTGGGCCAGGCACCGCACCCCTGCCCCTGTGTCCCCTGCTGCCCTGAGTGAGGAGTCTGTGTACCTCCTTCGCCAGCTCCATGTAGGGCAGACAGCCATGCTGAGTGTCCTCCATGCGCACACCGCGCTGTTGACTCAGCTGGTGTCGTTCATGGAGGGCATCTCATCGGGCATGTCTGACCTACAGAGGGGCAATAGGTCCATGGACTCCTCCCTGACGGCAGCAGTGTCCCTCCTCAAACGGTCCCTCACCCCTCCTGCCTCTGCTCCATCCACACTCCCCAGCACCTTACCCATCCCAGGCACACACACACTGGCACACACCAGCACACACACATCCAGCACACTGACACACACGCCAATGACAAAACGCACACGCACGCACATTCAGGGGACTGAAGCCAGACTCACAGGGGATGGGGCCCTGGAACACACACACGCATCCACATGCACTGCGCAGTCCTCAGTTCCCTCTCCCTCCAAAGCACCCTCCCTTGCCTCACCTGCAACCCCAAAGTCACAGCAGCTCTTCCTCTGTGACCTCGGCCTCTTCCCCACCGATGAAGCTGCTCCAGCATCCCGGGGGAAGAGGAAGCCCACCCACACGGAGCAGAGTGCCCCTCGCCCCGGACACCCTCCCCCAGGCGCAGACGGACTGAGGCCCCCACCCGCAAGTCCCCCGGAGTGCTAAGAGCAAGACCCCGCCACCGCCCTGCAGCTCAGGCACAAGGTCTCCGTCCTCCATCCCTCAGGCCCACACTGCACAGGTGCCCCCACCACACCCTGCCCCAGGTTCCCCCACCCACAGATATACCATCCCCAAGATGCTCCGGCCTTCTCCCCCTGCCACTTGCTCTCCCAGCACCACACCCCCGCTGCGCTTGTCTGTGCCACTGATGTGGTGAGGGTGTCCTCCCCTCTGTCCAACCCACCTTGCCTGTTCCCCATTCTCCTCCCCTGGAGGTAGGCACTGCAGTGGAGTCCACTACCGCCCTGTCTGACTTGGGCACTGCAGTGGCGGACCTGTCCACCCCATCTGCAGGGTCCACTGCAGTTGTGCCGGCACCCACGACATCTGTGTCATGCCCCCCAGTTGTGCCGGCACACACCATGTCAGACACCTCCACTGCAGTTGTCAGTGGCTCTCCAGCACCCACCACCCCTTCCCTGACTCCCCTGGTGAGCCCTGATCCTGTCCCTGCGGTGCCTGGCCTGCCCCCGGTTGCCCCTCCTAGTGGATTGTCCCTGGTATTGTGCAGGCATGCGTAGGGTGACATCTGCCAGTGTCACCCTGTTTGAACTTTGACAATGGACTGGCCATTGGCCTTTGCTCTTTTTCAGGACTTCGTTTGGCCTCAACACATATGCTGAATAAAGCAACTTTCTTTTCTCTAGTGCTCA
Organism: Calotriton arnoldi; assembly: GCA_963921515.1. Taxonomy (NCBI): domain Eukaryota; kingdom Metazoa; phylum Chordata; class Amphibia; order Caudata; family Salamandridae; genus Calotriton; species Calotriton arnoldi. The sequence continues at coordinate 15,037 of CAWUFW010027663.1, read as the reverse complement.
TGCTTCAGATGTACATGTTGTTGGTGCAGCTAACCATGCCCTGGCTGCAGTGATGGTGATATCTGGTCTCATGATTATGAAGTGTTACTGTGCAGGAACCCATGTGGTCCAGGGGGAATGTGTCCTATCATGTGGTGTATCCATGTCATCAATAGCAGCATCTGAGGGTGTCATGTGTTCAGTATTTGGCAATGGGTTTCCTACTTACATTGGCAATTTCATATCTGTGGCTTCCACCCCTGCACATCTGTTGTGCCTGCCATCGTTGCATTTGTCTACTTCCCTGACCGTGTTGCCATCTCCAGTGGACATGCAGGTTTGGGCATCAATGGGGAGGGACTCATCCGTGTAGTCAGTGCAACATTGCTATACAAGTGTGTTGGATCTGTGCTGATGATTCCGTTGGCACATCCATGACCAGGCTGATGTGATGGGAGCCCTCATTTGGTGCTAATTGTTGATTGTGTGACCAAGTGCTCAGCTGACATGATGGGGCCCTACTGAGGCAACATATGGCACAGCTTTCCTCACACAGGAGTGGAGTCCCCTCATGGCAGTGTGTACACGTGTGACATTGCCTGCGCCCAAGGTGTGTGTTGTATGTGCATGTCTGTGTGTTCACTTCCATTCATCTGCACATGCTGTGATCCCTAGTGTTGTACCTGTTTGTGATGCTTGCTGACTTGAGCTATGTTCCCCCAAAGTCTTCTCCCTGTGTTCTCTGTGATGTGGGTGCATGGCACATTACTGGTCATCAGGGTGTCACCCATAGGTGTGTTTGCTGTCAGGGCAGAGTTTGTGTGCTGACGCAGATGGGTCACAGTCAGGTTTCCCTTTGGCACTTGTTGTTTGCCCCTGTCATGTGATTTCCAGTTTGTGTTATCTTTCAGTGATTGTGACACGTTGTGTGTGTGACTGCTGGCACTCCTTAGGGTCCGGGCTGCAATGTTGGTTGTTGTCTATGTGTGTTCTTTGTGGGTGACCTTGGCTTCTTCATTGGTGTGTGACTGTGGCGGGGATCCAATTGGTCGGTGTGGTATTGCCGTCATGTCCATGTACAGCGTAGTGTGCAGTGTGTCAGACATTCAGGAGTCTTGTTGAGTGTCCATGTGTGATGTGTTTCTACACCTTGGTTCCCACCCACCACCCTGGAATAGTATTGGGTGCATGTGCAATGTCACCAGTGCATGTGTACTTCACTGCTGCACATTGTTGGAGGTCGAGGGGTGTGGTCTTGAGTGTGTGCAGATGAGAGTTGTTGCCCGGCTAGTCCCCTGCCTCCATGTTGGCCTTGGCTTACTGGCCATGCTGATTGATTTGTGCTTGTGTAGGTGTGATGGTAGTTAGTTGCTCAGGACACCTGACTGTGGTTCACAGTGTGAACGACATTTAGCTTTGTCATCACAGTGGTATTTTCTTCAGCCCAGGGTCACCACATTGTGGGGGCCCTGGGGGTGGTGCTGTGGTGTGTCTGTGACTTGCTGTGTCAGTTGTTGTTCCTACGTGCCTGTGTGACATGTGTGTTTTGTGCTCCCTCTCACCTGTCAATGCCTGCTTGCCCACATAGGGGATTTGGATCCATGAGTTACCTTAGTGTGGCAGTGTATGCACATCTGTATGATTGGTATTCAGCTCTCCTCATGTGTTGTGTTGTTGCCTGGGGACACTGGCACCCCCACCCCTCACCTGCTGTGTATGATGACAGTGTTGGTCTGCCTGTTTGTGTTTGTGCATCTGCACCACTGCATTGGCATATCTTGGGTGTGCCATTGGCTGTATGTTGTTTGGTGTGTTTCCCCTGCTGTCCCTGGGACTCCTAGGTCATCGGTCAGCACAGTGATCATGGTTTGTGTGTCCCATTGCTGCCATGGTATGGTATCTGTTCACCTCACATCTGCTGTCTCCACAGGGTATCTGCATTTGTGTGCCCATTGGTGCAAATATGTGGGTCTGCATTCTGATGGTCACTTCTGTCATTGTGTCATTGATGACTGTTGACGGTCTCAGCCCCCATGGGTGTTGTTTGTCTGCACATGGCCAAAGGAATGTTTCATTTGCACTGCAGTATTTGGCTCCCCCAATTTATGTTGCAATGGGACACATACACTACTTTGCCACAGATGAGTTTTTGGTTCTGTGACCAGGAATGATCCATGCAGTTTGGCAGTTGCAGCTCTTTCTTTGTCAACAATTACCTTTTGGTCACTGTGATGATGAGGGTGTAGACCCCATTGCCACAATGGTCAAAATGTGCTTCAGCTATGGACCCCACACTTACCTTTTGGTCACTGTGATGATGGGGGTTTAGACCCCATTGCCACAATGGTCAAAATGTGCTTCAGCTATGGACCCCACACTTGCCTTTTGGTCACTGTGATGATGGGGGTTTAGACCCCATTGCCACAATGGTCAAAATGTGCTTCAGCTATGGACCCCACACTTGCCTTTTGGTCACTGTGATGATGGGGGTTTAGACCCCATTGCCACAATGGTCAAAATGTGCTTCAGCTATGGACCCCACACTTGCCTTTTGGTCACTGTGATGATGGGGGTTTAGGCCCCATTGCCACAATGGTCATGGGCTGCTTGCATTGTGGGTGCCACACACATATATGTGTGGCACATGTGCTAGGGGGTCACATTGTATGTTCAATGTCATGTTCGGTGTTGTAGGCATTTGACACAGCCTGCTCACACGCTTGTCATGGTGGTGGGGGGATGTCTTAATCTTGCATTCCCTAGGTTGTGGTGTGCTTGTTGTGTCATGCATTGTCCATCCTATGAGTGGGGGTGGTAGTAGTGGTAGGCATCCTGCCCCCTGGCTAAGGGTGGTAGTAGTGGTAGGCTTCCTGCCCCCTGGCTAAGGGTGGTAGTAGTGGTGGGCATCCTGCCCCCCTGGGTGAGGGTGGTAGTAGTGGTAGGCATCCTGCCCCCTGGGTGAGGGTGGTAGTAGTGGTAGGCATCCAGCCCCCTGGCTAAGGGTGGTGGTAGGCATCCAGCCCGCCCTGGGTGAGGGTGGTAGTAGTGGTAGGCATCCAGCCCCCTGGCTAAGGGTGGTAGTAGTGGTAGGCATCCAGCCCCCCTGGTTGAGGGTGGTAGTAGTGGTAGGCATCCAGCCCCCCTGGCTAAGGGTGGTGGTAGGCATCCAGCCCGCCCTGGGTGAGGGTGGTAGTAGTGGTAGGCATCCAGCCCCCTGGCTAAGGGTGGTAGTAGTGGTAGGCATCCAGCCCCCCTGGTTGAGGGTGGTAGTAGTGGTAGGCATCCAGCCCCCTGGGTGAGGGTGGTAGTAGTGGTAGGCATCCTGCCCCCTGGGTGAGGGTGGTAGTAGTGGTAGGCATCCAGCCCCCCTGGCTAAGGGTGGTGGTAGGCATCCAGCCCGCCCTGGGTGAGGGTGGTAGTAGTGGTAGGCATCCAGCCCCCTGGGTGAGGGTGGTAGTAGTGGTAGGCATCCTGCCACCCTGGCTAAGGGTGGTAGTAGTGGTAGGCATCCAGCCCCCTGGCTAAGGGTGGTAGTAGTGGTGGGCATCCTGCCCCCCTGGGTGAGGGTGGTAGTAGTGGTAGGCATCCAGCCCCCTGGCTAAGGGTGGTAGTAGTGGTGGGCATCCAGCCCCCCTGGCTAAGGGTGGTAGTAGTGGTAGGCATCCAGCCCCCTGGCTAAGGGTGGTAGTAGTGGTAGGCATCCAGCCCCCTGGTTGAGGGTGGTAGTAGTGGTAGGCATCCAGCCCCCTGGCTAAGGGTGGTAGTAGTGGTAGGCATCCTGCCCCCCTGGGTGAGGGTGGTAGTAGTGGTAGGCATCCTGCCCCCCTGGGTGAGGGTGGTAGTAGTGGTAGGCATCCTGCCCCCTGGGTGAGGGTGGTAGTAGTGGTAGGCATCCTGCCCCCCTGGGTGAGGGTGGTAGTAGTGGTAGGCATCCTGCCCCCTGGGTGAGGTGGTAGTAGTGGTAGGCATCCAGCCCCCTGGCTAAGGGTGGTGGTAGGCATCCAGCCCGCCCTGGGTGAGGGTGGTAGTAGTGGTAGGCATCCAGCCCCCCTGGGTGAGGGTGGTAGTAGTGGTAGGCATCCTGCCACCCTGGCTAAGGGTGGTAGTAGTGGTAGGCATCCTGCCCCCTGGCTAAGGGTGGTAGTAGTGGTAGGCATCCTGCCACCCTGGCTAAGGGTGGTAGTAGTGGTAGGCATCCAGCCCCCTGGGTAAGGGTGGTAGTGGTGGTGGGCATCTGGCACCCCCTGGCTAAGGGTGGTTGTGGTGGTTGGCATCCAGCCCCCTGGGTTGGGGTGGTGGCGCGCATTCAGGCCCCTGTGTGCATATGTGGCATTGGTGATGGGCATCCCGCCCCTATGGTGCTGCTGTTGCAAGTATATTCAGATTCCCAGTGTATGTGTGTGATGTGTCGTGTACGTGTTGTATGTGTTTTGTGGTTGGTGTCTGACTTACCTTCTGCGCCGTACGCGTCCGTGCCTGTTCCGGTAGTAGATGTAGAATATTGGTATGATCGGGACGAAGGGATTCATGGTTGGTTCGTGTCGTTCGTCCTTCTCGTTGCTTCGCGTCGTCCTCGTCGCTTGGCTTCGTCCTCGTCGCTCGCTTCGTCCTCGTCGCCTCGCGTCGTCCTCGTCTGTGCTGTGTTCGTCTCGTAGCCGTGGATCGTGTTGTGGCGCGATTCGGAGCTTATGTGCGCCTCTCCCGGATGCTTTGACGTGCTGTGCGTAGCGACGGGTTCGGCGCGTACGGAAAGCGCATCGTACTTGTCCGGCCGGACGGGGCTGCATTTTCCCTTCCGTGCGACTCGATTCGGCGTTTCCGGATTCGCCTCGGTCGGAGAACAGGACCTGGTTTGGGTGAGTACGGCTCGGCCGGGATTTTTGCTGTTGTGCGCATCGTACTTGCTCGTTCGGTGTGCTGTACGGATCGGTCGGGAAACTGGCTTTCGCATGGCTTTTTTCCCGACCGAATGGTATTGGGTGCGCCTCCGACCGAGATCGGAATCGACCCCTAAGGGTCCAGGACCTGAGAGGCACCATTTGGAGGTCAGTAACTCACAGAAGACACGTCCAGGAGATGTGGGGGGATCCTGGTATGTCCCAGTGGCTCAGATCAGGAGACCAACAGACTAGCCCTTTAAGTCACTCTGGGGTCCTGGGTTTAAGATGGAGTTGCAGGTCCAGTTATTCTTCCCCAGGCAAAAAGACAGAAGGCAGCAGGTCGACACAGGAGGGCAGCAATTCTTCTATCACAGCAGTCAAGCAGAGTAGCATTCCTTGTAGCTTCTCAGCAGTCCTTCTTTTTGGCAGAGTGTCCACAGGTCCAGGAGTGTACTGAAGAGTTGGTGTCTGAGGGCCTTTTTTATATCCTGGTGCCCTAGTTCTGGAAGGTGTGAGAAGTTTCTAGACAGTGTCTATGGAGTGCATGGAATTCCCCTGCCCTTGCTCCAAGCTGGCTGAAGTGACAATGCAGGGGCATTAGGCCCTTTGTGTGAAGACAGGATGCAGCCTATTCAAGTGTAAATGAAGCTGTGCCCAGCTTCTCCCTCCCATCCTGCGAGTGATTGCCCATCCAGCCACGCCTAGATCCCATTTTGTGTGGCTGCCTAGGAGGAATACCCAAAGCCCGATTGTCAGCTACACACAGTCATGTGACCCAGGCAGGCTGCAATCCCCAAATGGCTAAGGCAACAAAATGGCAACGTTCAATAAGTGGCATTTTCAGAATTGTAATTTGAAATCTGACTTCACTATAAGTTAGGATTTTAAATTAGGTTTTCAGAAACACCAAACATTAATCAGATATCTCCTCCCATTTGGAAAATACACTTATAAAATGTAATAGGATAACTACAGTGTTATCCTACGGGAGAGATAGGCCTTCCAGTAGTGAAAAATGAGTTTAAGAGTTTGTCGCTATCAGGACAAGTAAAACTTAAAAGTACATGTCCAATTTTTTAAATACATTGCACCATGCCCTCTGGCTGTCCAGGGACTGCCACAGGGGTGAGTTACAGGTATTAAGAAAGAAGGTTTGGGACTGGCAACATGCTTATTTTGCCAGGTCGAATTGGCAGTTTAAACTGCACACAAAGGCTCTGCAGTGGCAGTCCTGAGGAATGTTTAAAGGGCTACTCAAGTGGGTGGTACAATCAGTGCTGCAGCCCCACTAGTAGCATTTAATTTACAGGCCCTCGGCACATATAGTGCACTTTACTGGGGACTTGTAAGAAAATTAAAAATGCCTAATGGGTATAAGCCAATTCACACATATTTTAAGGAGAGAACATAGGCACTTTAGCAATGGTTAACAGTCGTAACGTGCAGAGTCCCAAGGCCAACAAACACAAATTCAGTAAAAAATAGGAGGAGGAAGATCAAATGTTTGGGGGTGACCCTGCAGAGAGGGCCAGGTCCAATAACTAACAACACAAATATTGAATGAAAAATATTGTTTTAGCCTAATATTGTGTCAGAAATATCAAGGAACTGAATATAGAAGGTAAAAATATCTTGTTTTCATTTTATATATTATTATTTTTTTAATATAGTTGACTATATTATAGTTTACATTAATATAGTTGTATTAAATCTCATGTTTCAATTACCTTAATATATGGGTTATTATAGTAGTTTTAGAAGTTGATATTATTTATGTCATTGTGTTGCATTTTAGGTACAGTTTTCAATATTTAATGTATACATTTTATTTAATCAGTAATTTATAATTTAGTAGTGGGTTGTTGGGTTTGTGGGGGAATAAAAAGGAAAATCTTTTAAATTAAAAATTATTGTTTTTTATTTGCAATTTAAAAAAAAATGTTAATTACATGTTTCCTCTGTGAACAATGATGCACATTGGTTAATGTTTATGTTAATTTGTGAGTTTTTTATGATTATTAATGTATATTTTATGTTGTTATAGCTTATTTATTGAAGTATAATTTAGTTTTGTACTTTGAGTTTTTAGGGCACTATGGTGGGAGGTTATTGAAATGAAAATACATTTTTCTAATTATATACAATGTTTATTTGGTTATTTGCAATATAAACTGTTCATTGTATTTTAATAATTGGTAATTAAATGATACGTGTATTTAAAAATAACATTTGTAAAATGTATGTTATATTTAATATTGGTTCTAATTTAATTTTCGTTTTATATTTTAATATTATTATATATATATATATATATAAGTATATATATATATATACAATTATATTTTTATTTATATTGTATTATATTTTCAGGAGCGGGGATTTTTAAGTAGTAGTTTGGGAAGTGTATTTATTTCACATTTATTTATATTGTTTGTTTATTTTTTTATGTTATTTTAGAATATTTATGCATGTTTGTTTAAAAATGATTAGGAGTTTGCATGCTATTTGTAACCCTTTCTAGGTCCAATACTTCCCATATTTTTGCTTACATCGTAATGGGAATAGTAAATGCACTAAAGTCCCATACTTTACCTACTGTTGCTTAGATTAGAGTGGGAAGAGTAAATCTAATCTCGCCAAAATTCAACACTTTTCCTACCGCTACGTTGATTGGAGTGAGAATAGTACATTTGACCCCTCCAAAGACCAGCATAATAGAATGAGATCAGTAGGTCTGAAACCTCAAGAGTCCAACACATTTCCAGATTTTGCTTATGTTGGAGTAGGAATAGCTAATTTTACACCTCCAATGCCTAACAATGTCCTTACTGCTGTTTAGATTGAAGTGGGAATAGCAAACCTAACCCCCTTCAAAGTCCCATATTTTCCCTCATTTTGCTTATGTTGGAGTGGGAAGAGTAAATATGACCCCTCCAAAGTCCAACGCTTCCCCTGATTTTGCTTATTTTGGAATGAGACTAGTAAGTCTGACCCCTGTAAAGGCTAACACTTTCCATACTGCTGCTTAGATTGGAGCCAAAATGGTATATCTGACCCCTCCAAAGTCCAACACTTTCCCTGATTTTGTTATGTTGGAGTGGGAATTATTAATGTTCCCCCTCCAAAGTTTAGCACTTTCTGTACCGAGACTTACATTGGAGTGGGAATAGTAAATCTAGGGCCAGATTTATCAAGGTTTTGCGTCGCCCATGCACCACGCAAGGGGGCACAAGGGTGAAGCAAAACTTAAGTGAGATTCATTAAGCCATGCAAGGCCAGCTTGCATGGACCTGCATGACTTAATATATCTAGAGTAATGCAAGGCAGTGCAAAACACTGCATTGTGTTACTCTACAGCAGGGTGGCATTCGATGGGTGGAGCGTGGGTATTCCCAAGCATTAACCTATTGATTTTGATGCATTGCCAGATTTAGCATGAGTGGTACACCTGGGTATTCGCCAAATTGCTACACACCCACTAGCTGAGGCGTAACAAGGAGAAATATCTTTATTTCTCCTAATTGTATTCTCTTTCTACATGTGCTGCATTTTGCTGCACACGTAAAAAATGGAAAATGCCCCTGAGGATTGTTTTTGTGTAGGAAGGTGTACCTTTCTGCGCAAAAACTATTCTGCCTAAAATGCCATGACGCAAGGGTGCCTGCATTGGCGCTAGGAAGTCAAAAATGCACCAGTGCTAGGAAAGGACAGGAATGCATCATATTATGGTAAAGACTGAGCATTCCTGCCCTTTCCCTTTCACGCAGCGCAGTGCAGCAAGGTGGCGTGCTGCATTGCACAAAAGAATTATAAATCTGACCCATGGGGGTAGGGGCAATAATACAGTTAAGCTCTCTAAAGTTCAACATCTTAACTGTTCTTGCTTTCATTGAAGTAAGAAGAGTTAAAATAACACCTCCAGAATCCAACACTTTCCCTGCCTTTGTTTACATTGGAGTGAAAATAGTAAATCTAACCACTGCAAAGTCCAACACTTTTTCTACATTCTCTTACATTGTTTATAATATTTTAAATAAAAATATATGTTATTATAATTCAAAGTTTTATATTATTTTTGTAGGTAAATGTGATATATGTTATTGCTAATATATTTTTAGTAATTTTAATGAACATATTGTTAGTATTATTAATGTATATTTTTCATTTATATACATAGACACACATATTTAGTTCACATTATTAATGTAAGATGTTTTCTGTTTACTCAATAACTAAATTATGTATTTTTGGGGTGTGGGGACACAATTTCACGCCATTGTTGTTGCTATGTCAATATAAGTATGTTCCCCATAAAGTTAGAAAATCCTAAATTATGTTCTTCCTTTCTTCCATTTTCCTTGCTAAACATCAATGGCAACAGTTTCGCTAAACTTGTAGCAACTTGTTTCAATTGAACAACACATATTCATTGTTGGCCGGTCCATCATAGACCACACCAGCATGATCCCAATTATGGATTGATATAGCACATGTTAATAAAGTGCCAGTGTGGGCAATCTTTCTTAACACCAATAAAGTATTCAATAGAATCTGCTAGGAATTTCTGTTGACAGTGAATCAATTTATTTGCAGACATTTACTTTAAAGCTATTGAATTGCTGTATCATCATACAGCTGCCTCAGTTTGTGTGAACCAAACTCTTTCTAACAATTGAACTTTTGATCTTGGCATCCCACAGGGTGTCCTCTAGCATGAGCTCCTTTTACTTTATATACTGAACCAATCATTTCTGCTAATAAAGAGTCTAGGTTTATCAAGCTATTTTCTTATCTTCAAAATTCTAACTATTTGAATCTGCAGACAATATTACAGTGATTACCTCTAATCCTGAAGGTTCTGTTTCCACAATAAATACACTCATTTTTTAGATGAGATTGACTATATAGTATGTGGGGATAAAGTTTACCACCGATAATGATCAGATTGGGCTATTAACTTTGAGCATCTACTTTCCAAGACTAAACCGTTTAAGGTCTCAACATAAGCCTCAGTAAAACACTCCTCATCGTGTTTCAAGCAGTGTCAACAACTGTAAAGTCAAGAAAGCAACAGTATATAATTCTCAAATCAATTTAGAGTACTAGAGAAGAATTAAATGAGAAAAAGAAATCAAAATAAGTAAATGTCTATAAAGAGCACCAGAGATATGTTTTTTAAAAGTTTTAAGACTAAAAAGTCTTCTGGGATAGATTTATCATTTTTCTTGAACCAAGGTTTTAACTTTGAACTTAATGATTTTTTTGCATCTCAAAATCCTCCAAGACTCCAAGACTGGAAGCTGTAACCAGGCTGGACTTGATAAGGTTGGATATAATTACCATAAGGTTACCATGAACCTATTTTCAGTGCTACAAAAACTCCACAAACTGGGTCTATTTGCCCTTTCTATGGTGTGACCTCCCTAGTCAAGTCTCAGCAACTTTCCCAGATCCTGCAGAGGTGGAAAAATGACAAAGTCACACTTTTCTTTAAATTCCTAGGAAGTTCTTTCTGTTTTTTCCTGCAGTCCTCAGGTCCATAAAGAAAAGTTCTAAATGCTGGATCTCTTTCTAGTAATGTCTCCTACAGGGTCCTGTCCTCTATGATCAGTTGGGCCTTCTTGGAATCAGGAGTCCATATGCTTATTTTGTCCCTTGAGGATGCAAACAGAAGATCAGTCACTTGACCCTTGGAGAGCAGTTCCAGACCCTGAGTGCAGGAGTCCGTCAATACTTTTCTTCCAGCAGAGTCTTCTTTATTCAGTTATCTTCCCAGAAACGCAAGTGTTGTGAAAAAAGGTGGTGAGGTGCCAGTCTTACCTTGTGAAGTAGCTCATAAACTGGAGATTTTTTTCCAACCAGTCTCATCTACTTTCCTAGGGCCCTATAAAGAGTTTGGCGGCGGGGGAGCCGGGCCGCCCTGCTCCCGCACAGCCAAACCCATTTAGGAACCGTCCGCAAGATCAGGAGTTTTCTCTGGTCTGGCGTGCAGTTCTTTGGCGTTCCCAGGGTGGTGCCTATGCAATAGGCACCACAAAGGGAACATCAGAGGCAGTACCTGCATGGCATGGCCTGCTGCAGTCCATACCGTGCAGGTACTGGTGAGCATGCATACAGGGGAGCACATGTTGTGCCCCCCTGTGTGCATCCACATGGCACGAGGCACAAGAGGGCAATTTCCTCATGCCACACTTTTCATGGCGGTTGCACCGCCATGAAAAGTGTGGCATTGAGGAAACTCGTAATATGCTTGGCAGGGCCGCAGCAGCCCCACCAAGCATATTGAGGCCTCAATACCACCATGCTTTCACAAGGGATCTCTGATCCCTGCCGGTTGTCCCTGGGTGGCCTGACCGCCCTGGTCGTAATGTGGCAGTCGGAAGATCGCCACCACTGCACCCCACGAGTCTGGCGGTCCTTGGCCCACCAGATTCGTAATAAAGCCCTTAGCCTATGCTCATCTCCTTTTGCAGCACTTCCTCTTTACTTTCCTGTAAAATTTCCAAGATGCAATAAATCTGCATTATCCCCGTTTTACAAGAACTTAACTGGCTTTTTTTAAATTAGAATTAATTAAAAACTTTTTTTTTAAATTTGTATCACACAGAAAATATTGCACTTTGCATTGCTCACATACTTGAAGGAAGGAAAAGATATGCAAGAGGCCAATTACAACTTCTAGAAATACTGAAAACCATAAAAACTAAAACTGTTTGTTTTCTCCAGTCTAGTGCCAAGTCATTGGAATCGCCCACCAGGAAATATAGGACTCGATTATTAACAAGACCTAAAGATTCACCCCTTGAATGTCTACCTTAAATACTAATTGTGTTCATCCATTTTCTTCAGTGCTATGTATTTTTCACTGTCTCACACGAATTGTTAACTGTAGCTATTGTTATTTGGATGTTCCATGTAAACAGGTCTGTCCAGCATAAATACCTTTAGAGAAAACATTTTCCAAATAAAACATATTGATGTATTTTGCATTGTAGTTCTGCTGAAAAATATATTGTTCTAACAAAATATAAAGCATTAGGATGGTTACCTTGTGGCATATCAGGCCTCATTGTGGAGTGGGTGGTGATCATATCCACCAGTGGCAAAAGGCACTAAACTATTTACAACTGATTATAATCAAATTGCCACCTGCTGGCAAAACACTCTGGTGCATAACTAATCGATCACTGGATCACCAATGGCACTAAACTTACCACCAGTAGTAAATGCATCACCACTACCTTTCCACGGGCAGAAGATAATACGACAAAAATCTCGCTCCTTTTGGCACCCTTGCACCCTTGAAATTGCATTCGCAATTTGCGAATACCTATTGGGTACTAGCAAATTGCGAATGTCTTCCCATTCATTCCTATGGGCCTCTATGCCCATAGGAATGAATGGGAAGGTATTCCTTAATTGCGAATCGCAATTTGCGATTCGCAATTAAGGAATATGTAGGAATCGCAATTATTATTGCGAAACCTACATACATTGCATTTGCGAGTCCTTAATAGCGAATCGGTAAAATTCAGCTTTAAGGACTCGCAAAATACAATGATGATACATCTGGCCCTCAATTTACAGAGGGCAAAATTGGACTTCTTGCGTAAAACGTGCTACCCATTTGGCAGCCGAAAACCAGAAAATAGTATGTTCACAGGTGAAAATGTCATCCTACCAACAGATGTCTAGAATCCCAGTCTTACCCAATAGTAGAGATGTGATCGTAACAGTGTGGTAATTTAGCAGAAAATGTGTTTCTTGTGGGCACATGCTTATAGTCTTGTTTGGTCTCATCTTTGTGTTCCCCAGCTTAATATGTTTTAAAATCTTTAATAGTCGTACAAATAGCCAAAAATAATACAAATGTTCTTAGCCTCGAGGGTAATAATGGCATCTAGCTTGCACAAATATAATAATTGCCTTTCTTAGTTTATCTTTAGTTGATAGACATAACCCTGGTTTTCCAATCTGTCCTTAGGAAATGTGACAATATATGCCCACTGATTTTGCACATAGATATTTCCTAGGCTACGAATGCCTTTAACCCTAAGGAACGTTATGTAATCGTTTTTTTTCCGTCCCATTTTTCACATTAGAATATTAGCAGTGCTTTGCCATGGTGCAACCGGGCTCTTTTTACCCCTCATTTCTTCCACTGCTTGTTGAAAGCAAAACCCGAAAAACCACTACAAATTATGTCAAATCCAATCCCTGGTCTAAGAGGGTGGAAGGAGTGACGGAGGATCGAGTTACATAGATGTTCCTAAAATGTAAACAACTGCAACTGTTCGCTTTGACTCAGAAAGCACTGTCATACGTCTTTTTTAGTGAATGGGAAACTGTCTGATTTAAGTATACATTTAATAAATAAAGCTTTCCTCTGACCTTATTGAAACACTGCTCCGCCTAAGCCCATCTTTATTTTTGGATTTTTTCCTCCTTTATTTATTGTTACATATCACCTTAATTTCTAGTAGACATTTTTGCAAGGGTTTCACACTCGGTGCCTTTTACAGTGTTAATAGAATCGTCTGAAATCTCAAAATGGCTTTTAGTTTCTTCCCTCTGCAATGTAATGTTTACTGTTTACGCATGAGTCTTCCGGGACACTTGTTCGTGAAATAAGAGATGCCAAGATATGCTGGTAGCATTCCCTGGCGAACCGTTTTCCTTCTTTATTTCTCAGCGGCTTCCTTCTCCTTTCATTTTTCTCGGTATTATGTCTTCTCAGTGCTGTTTCTGCTCCAGCGCATCATTACTTTCTCACACTGAGCACGCTGCACACTCCACCGACTTTCAAATGGGAGCTTGCAGTGTCAATTAGAAAGGCAATATTTTGAAAGACCACAGGTGCCATTTTTCTTTCCCCTAAACGCATATCGCTTCTCATACAGCTGCGTTATTTATTTGCAATAATAGTCTGGAAACATACTGTTGTTCAGCTGAATGAGTTGTAGCTGCAAGGTCGATGCACCACTTGGGGTCGATGGTCCCAGGTCCCTTGAACGTGACTCAGACTTTAATCTGTTTTGGACAGTTGAAATGAGAAATGCAGTTGAGTAACAACAAAATGGGTAAGCATCTTTATGGAGAAGTGATTGGGGTCCTTGAAAATAATGGAAAGCATAATATTTTGAAACTGTATTAGCTTCCTTTCAGCATTGGATTGGCTTCTCATTCCATCACGACACTGCCTGTTACTGTCCTCCTGCTGACCACTCCAATATCTCTGCGTCCTCCCTTCTCGAAGACACTTTTTTTCTTTCTTCTGTGATATTTGGGCTGGATGGCGCAAATACTGGAGTTTAGTCTTACCACACCACTTGTGGACAGTGATGAGAACTCGGGTCATCAGACGGTCCAAATGTGTTGTGCTGTTGACATTATTTGATATGGTTACAATTCCTACCCCTAAGATATAATGAGAACACTAAAGAGAAATTCTAGCTTTCAATTTTTCTACAAATAAAATGATGTTCAGGGTCGTCTGTTAATATGTGTTTCTGAGGTGTAATCACAGATCAAAGGGCATGTGATGTCACTATCGCTACCCCTGCCATTTTAGTGCATTGACGTCCATGATGAGCTATTGTTCGCTTGTACTTGTCTTCACTTTAGACGTGTGTGGCAAGGGTGGTCACTCAGGTACACCAGCAGTCGAGCCTTCTGCCTTGTATTTGTCTAGCCATTCCCAGGCCTCAGTAGGGGTCAGAAATATGTGTGTCCCCCATCCAACACTATCCGCAGTTTGAATGGGAACAACAAAGAATACTGAATGCTGGCTTCTTGCTGTTCACGTTTAATTTCAAGGAAGGATGCTTGTCTGATGTAGACAGCTGTAGTAAAGTCTAAAAATAAAGTCACTGCTGCATTAGGAAAGGGGGGCCGCTCGGCCCCCCCGCACGTATGGCGGGGCGCCGGCCCCCTCCTCCCCCTGCACTCTCGGTGGTGGGCGTGCCCCTCCGCCGCGTCTTGATGACGCGGCGGGCGTGCCTCACCGCCGATTGGTGCTGGCTCCTGCTGACCCGGAAGCAATCTAATTGCTTCCGGGGCAAGGAGGGAGCCAAGTGGGCGGACCAGTTGGAACTGGTCTGCCCCAGAGGGGTTAAAGGCCGCGGGAGCGCGGGAGGCGCCCTCTTGTTCCCGCACTCCCCAGGCTTGCCCCGCGCCTC
>CAWUFW010027662.1:0-25583 GCA_963921515.1 Calotriton arnoldi | reverse complement strand
GAAGGACGAACGACACGAACCAACCATGAATCCCTTCGTCCCGATCATACCAATATTCTACATCTACTACCGGAACAGGCACGGACGCGTACGGCGCAGAAGGTAAGTCAGACACCAACCACAAAACACATACAACACGTACACGACACATCACACACATACACTGGGAATCTGAATATACTTGCAACAGCAGCACCATAGGGGCGGGATGCCCATCACCAATGCCACATATGCACACAGGGGCCTGAATGCGCGCCACCACCCCAACCCAGGGGGGCTGGATGCCCACCACTACTACCACCCTCACCCAGGGGGGCTGGATGCCTACCACTACTACCACCCTCACCCAGGGGTGGCAGGATGCCTACCACTACTACCACCCTTAGCCAGGGTGGCAGGATGCCTACCACTACTACCACCCTTAGCCAGGGGGCAGGATGCCTACCACTACTACCACCCTTAGCCAGGGGGCAGGATGCCCACCACTACTACCACCCTTAGCCAGGGGGCTGGATGCCTACCACTACTACCACCCTTAGCCAGGGGGCAGGATGCCCACCACTACTACCACCCTCACCCAGGGGGGCTGGATGCCTACCACTACTACCACCCTCACCCAGGGGTGGCAGGATGCCTACCACTACTACCACCCTTAGCCAGGGTGGCAGGATGCCTACCACTACTACCACCCTTAGCCAGGGGGCAGGATGCCTACCACTACTACCACCCTTAGCCAGGGGGGCTGGATGCCTACCACTACTACCACCCTTAGCCAGGGGGGCAGGATGCCCACCACTACTACCACCCTCACCCAGGGGGGCTGGATGCCTACCACTACTACCACCCTTAGCCAGGGTGGCAGGATGCCTACCACTACTACCACCCTCACCCAGGGGTGGCAGGATGCCTACCACTACTACCACCCTTAGCCAGGGGGGCTGGATGCCTACCACTACTACCACCCTTAGCCAGGGGGCAGGATGCCCACCACTACTACCACCCTCACCCAGGGGGGCTGGATGCCTACCACTACTACCACCCTTAGCCAGGGGGCAGGATGCCCACCACTACTACCACCCTCACCCAGGGGGGCTGGATGCCTACCACTACTACCACCCTTAGCCAGGGTGGCAGGATGCCTACCACTACTACCACCCTCACCCAGGGGTGGCAGGATGCCTACCACTACTACCACCCTTAGCCAGGGGGGGCTGGATGCCTACCACTACTACCACCCTTAGCCAGGGGGCAGGATGCCCACCACTACTACCACCCTCACCCACGGGGGGCAGGATGCCTACCACTACTACCACCCTTAGCCAGGGGGCAGGATGCCCACCACTACTACCACCCTTAGCCAGGGGGGCAGGATGCCCACCACTACTACCACCCTCACCCACGGGGGGCAGGATGCCCACCACTACTACCACCCTCACCCAGGGGGGGCAGGATGCCTACCACTACTACCACCCTCACCCAGGGGGGGCTGGATGCCTACCACTACTACCACCCTTAGCCAGGGGGGCAGGATGCCCACCACTACTACCACCCTCACCCAGGGGGGCTGGATGCCTACCACTACTACCACCCTTAGCCAGGGTGGCAGGATGCCTACCACTACTACCACCCTCACCCAGGGGTGGCAGGATGCCTACCACTACTACCACCCTTAGCCAGGGGGGCTGGATGCCTACCACTACTACCACCCTTAGCCAGGGGGCAGGATGCCCACCACTACTACCACCCTCACCCAGGGGGGCTGGATGCCTACCACTACTACCACCCTTAGCCAGGGGGGCAGGATGCCTACCACTACTACCACCCTCACCCAGGGGGGCAGGATGCCCACCACTACTACCACCCTTAGCCAGGGTGGCAGGATGCCTACCACTACTACCACCCTTAGCCAGGGGGCAGGATGCCTACCACTACTACCACCCTTAGCCAGGGTGGCAGGATGCCTACCACTACTACCACCCTTAGCCAGGGTGGCAGGATGCCTACCACTACTACCACCCTTAGCCAGGGGGCAGGATGCCTACCACTACTACCACCCTTAGCCAGGGGGCAGGATGCCTACCACTACTACCACCCTTAGCCAGGGGGCAGGATGCCTACCACTACTACCACCCCAACCCAGGGGGGCTGGATGCCTACCACTACTACCACCCTTAGCCAGGGGGCAGGATGCCCACCACTACTACCGCCCTCACCCACGGGGGGCAGGATGCCTACCACTACTACCACCCTTAGCCAGGGTGGCAGGATGCCTACCACTACTACCACCCTTAGCCAGGGGGCAGGATGCCTACCACTACTACCACCCCAACCCAGGGGGGCTGGATGCCTACCACTACTACCACCCTTAGCCAGGGGGGCTGGATGCCTACCACTACTACCACCCTTAGCCAGGGGGCAGGATGCCCACCACTACTACCACCCTCACCCAGGGGGGCTGGATGCCTACCACTACTACCACCCTCACCCAGGGGTGGCAGGATGCCTACCACTACTACCACCCTTAGCCAGGGTGGCAGGATGCCTACCACTACTACCACCCTTAGCCAGGGGGCAGGATGCCTACCACTACTACCACCCTTAGCCAGGGGGCAGGATGCCCACCACTACTACCACCCTTAGCCAGGGGGGCTGGATGCCTACCACTACTACCACCCTTAGCCAGGGGGCAGGATGCCCACCACTACTACCACCCTCACCCACGGGGGGCAGGATGCCTACCACTACTACCACCCTTAGCCAGGGGGCAGGATGCCCACCACTACTACCACCCTTAGCCAGGGGGCAGGATGCCCACCACTACTACCACCCTCACCCACGGGGGGCAGGATGCCCACCACTACTACCACCCTCACCCAGGGGGGCAGGATGCCTACCACTACTACCACCCTCACCCAGGGGGGCTGGATGCCTACCACTACTACCACCCCCACTCATAGGATGGACAATGCATGACACAACAAGCACACCACAACCTAGGGAATGCAAGATTAAGACATCCCCCACCACCATGACAAGCGTGTGTAGGCTGTGTCAAATGCCTACAACACCGAACATGACTTTCAACATACAATGTGACCCCCTAGCACATGTGCCACACATATATGTGTGTGGCACCCACAATGCAAGCAGCCCATGACCATTGTGGCAATGGGGCCTAAACCCCCATCATCACAGTGACCAAAAGGTAAGTGTGGGGTCCATAGCTGAAGCACATTTTGACCATTGTGGCAATGGGGTCTAAACCCCCATCATCACAGTGACCAAAAGGCAAGTGTGGGGTCCATAGCTGAAGCACATTTTGACCATTGTGGCAATGGGGTCTACACCCTCATCATCACAGTGACCAAAAGGTAATTGTTGACAAAGAAAGAGCTGCAACTGCCAAACTGCATGGATCATTCCTGCTCACAGAACCAAAAACTCATCTGTGGCAAAGTAGTGTATGTGTCCCATTGCAACATAAATTGGGGGAGCCAAATACTGCAGTGCAAATGAAACATTCCTTTGGCCATGTGCAGACAAACAACACCCATGGGGGCTGAGACCGTCAACAGTCATCAATGACACAATGACAGAAGTGACCATCAGAATGCAGAACCACATATTTGCACCAATGGGCACACAAATGCAGATACCCTGTGGAGACAGCAGATGTGAGGTGAACAGATACCATACCATGGCAGCAATGGGACACACAAACCATGATCACTGTGCTGACCGATGACCTAGGAGTCCCAGGGACAGCAGGGGAAACACACCAAACAACATACAGCCAATGGCACACCCAAGATATGCCAATGCAGTGGTGCAGATGCACAAACACAAACAGGCAGACCAACACTGTCATCATACACAGCAGGTGAGGGGTGGGGGTGCCAGTGTCCCCAGGCAACCACACAACACATGAGGAGAGCTGAATACCAATCATACAGATGTGCATACACTGCCACACTAAGGTAACTCATGGATCCAAATCCCCTATGTGGGCAAGCAGGCATTGTCAGGTGAGAGGGAGCACAAAACACACATGTCACACAGGCACGTAGGAACAACAACTGACACAGCAAGTCACAGACACACCACAGCACCACCCCCAGGGCCCCCACAATGTGGTGACCCTGGGCTGAATAAAAATACCACTGTGATGACAAAGCTAAATGTCGTTCACACTATGAACCACAGTCAGGTGTCCTGAGCAACAAACTACCATCACACCTACACAAGCACAAATCAATCAGCATGGCCAGTAAGCCAAGGCCAACATGGAGGCAGGGGCCTAGCCGGGCAACAACTCTCATCTGCACACACTCAACACCACACCCCTCGACCTCCAACAATGTGCAGCAGTGAAGTACACATGCACTGGTGACATTGCACATGCACCCATGACTATTCCAGGGTGGTGGGTGGGAACCAAGGTGTAGAAACACATCACACATGGACACTCAACAAGACTCCTGAATGTCTGACACACTGCACACTACGCTGTACATGGACATGACGGCAATACCACACCGACCAATGGGATCCCAGCCACAGTCACACACCAATGAAGAAGCCAAGGTCACCCACAAAGAACACACATAGACAACTTCCAACATTGCAGCTCTGACCCTGAGGAGTGGCAGCAGTCACACACACAACATGTCACAATCACTGAAAGATAACACAAACTGGAAATCACATGACAGGGGCAAACAACAAGTGCCAAGGGGAAACCTGACTGTGACCCATCTGCGTCTGCACACAAACTCAGCCCTGACAGCAAACACACCTATGGGTGACACCCTGATGACCAGTAATGTGCCATGCACCCACATCACAGAGAACACAGGGAGAAGACTTTGGGGGAACATAGCTCAAGTCAGCAAGCATCACAAACAGGTACAACACTAGGGATCACAGCATGCGCAGATGAATGGAAGTGAACACACAGACATGCACATACAACACACACCTTGGGTGCAGGCAATGTCACACGTGTACACACTGCCATGAGGGGACTCCACTCCTGTGTGAGGAAAGCTGTGCCATATGTTGCCTCAGTAGGGCCCCATCATGTCAGCTGAGCACTTGGTCACACAATCAACAATTAGCACCAAATGAGGGCTCCCATCACATCAGCCTGGTCATGGATGTGCCAACGGAATCATCAGCACAGATCCAACACACTTGTATAGCAATGTTGCACTGACTACACGGATGAGTCCCTCCCCATTGATGCCCAAACCTGCATGTCCACTGGAGATGGCAACACGGTCAGGGAAGTAGACAAATGCAACGATGGCAGGCACAACAGATGTGCAGGGGTGGAAGCCACAGATATGAAATTGCCAATGTAAGTAGGAAACCCATTGCCAAATACTGAACACATGACACCCTCAGATGCTGCTATTGATGACATGGATACACCACATGATAGGACACATTCCCCCTGGACCACATGGGTTCCTGCACAGTAACACTTCATAATCATGAGACCAGATATCACCATCACTGCAGCAAGGGCATGGTTAGCTGCACCAACAACATGTACATCTGAAGCATGAGCACTAGAGAAAAGAAAGTTGCTTTATTCAGCATATGTGTTGAGGCCAAACGAAGTCCTGAAAAAAGAGCAAAGGCCAATGGCCAGTCCATTGTCAAAGTTCAAACAGGGTGACACTGGCAGATGTCACCCTACGCATGCCTGCACTCCACAAAACCAGGGACAATCCTGGGGGGGCAGGCCAGGCACCGCAGGGACAGGATCAGGGCTCACCAGGGGGAGTCAGGGAAGGGGTGGTGGGTGCAGGAGAGCCACTGACAACTGCAGTGGAGGTGTCTGACATGGTGTGTGCCGGCACAACTGGGGGGCATGACACAGATGTCGTGGGTGCCGGCACAACTGCAGTGGACCCTGCAGATGGGGTGGACAGGTCCGCCACTGCAGTGCCCAAGTCAGACAGGGCGGTAGTGGACTCCACTGCAGTGCCTACCTCCAGGGGAGGAGAATGGGGAACAGGCAAGGTGGGTTGGACAGAGGGGGGGGACACCCTCACCACATCAGTGGCACAGACAAGCGCAGCGGGGGGTGTGGTGCTGGGAGAGCAAGTGGCAGGGGAGAAGGCCGGAGCATCTTGGGGATGGTATATCTGTGGGTGGGGGAACCTGGGGCAGGGTGTGGTGGGGGCACCTGTGCAGTGGGGGCCTGAGGGATGGAGGACGGAGACCTTGTGCCTGAGCTGCAGGGTGGTGGCGGGGTCTTGCTCTTAGCACTCCGGGGGACTTGCGGGTGGGGGCCTCAGTCCGTCTGCGCCTGGGGGAGGGTGTCCGGGGGCGAGGGGCACTCTGCTCCGTGTGGGTGGGCTTCCTCTTCCCCCGGGATGCTGGAGCAGCTTCATCGGTGGGGAAGAGGCCGAGGTCACAGAGGAAGAGCTGCTGTGACTTTGGGGTTGCAGGTGAGGCAAGGGAGGGTGCTTTGGAGGGAGAGGGAACTGAGGACTGCGCAGTGCATGTGGATGCGTGTGTGTGTTCCAGGGCCCCATCCCCTGTGAGTCTGGCTTCAGTCCCCTGAATGTGCGTGCGTGTGCGTTTTGTCATTGGCGTGTGTGTCAGTGTGCTGGATGTGTGTGTGCTGGTGTGTGCCTGTGCCAGTGTGTGTGTGCCTGGGATGGGTAAGGTGCTGGGGAGTGTGGATGGAGCAGAGGCAGGAGGGGTGAGGGACCGTTTGAGGAGGGACACTGCTGCCGTCAGGGAGGAGTCCATGGACCTATTGCCCCTCTGTAGGTCAGACATGCCCGATGAGATGCCCTCCATGAACGACACCAGCTGAGTCAACAGCGCGGTGTGCGCATGGAGGACACTCAGCATGGCTGTCTGCCCTACATGGAGCTGGCGAAGGAGGTACACAGACTCCTCACTCAGGGCAGCAGGGGACACAGGGGCAGGGGTGCGGTGCCTGGCCCAAAGGAGACACGCTCCCGGACATGGGAGCCTCCACGGACCTGGGGAATGGGAGCCGATGGGAGGGCGGTGGTGGTGCTGGTGGTGGCGGGGACAGCAACACTAGCTGGGGTGTGGTGGCTGCTGACACCCGCCTCCACAAGGGAGTCATCCTCCGAGTTGCTCTGGTCCTCAGCTGAGGTGGATGCTGCTGAGGACTCCTCGGTGTGGCTCCCCTCGCCCTCCGTGCCACTGGGTCCCTCCGACCACTCCTCGGCTGCTGACCCAGTCTGGCTCTCCGGCTCCTCCTGGTCCGTGGAGCTGTCCCCTTCCGTGGCCGTGGATGTATCTGCAAACAATGGGGAAACAGACAGACATCAGTCACCTGCACCAAACGCACACACCACTGTGAGCACAGCACATTACAGAGCAAGCCCTGGCATCATTAGTTGTACATTGCTAAAAGTGCCCTAATTGAACAGGAGAAGTCAATTGTCAGTCTGATGCCAAGCATGGCACTCACATCCCACATGGCCTTGCACCCATCTGTCTGGTGTCTGTTGGATTGCAACACCCCAGTGTTGACACATGCACCAAGTACACAGTAGTTGGACAGTGCAGAGGACACGGTGTGGACACATCACAGCTCTTGCCACTGAGTCAGTACAGGTTTACGGATGTAAGGGATGCCCAGAGTCAAATAGGAAATGCATGTGATGCATTCCAGCGACAGACACCATGATGCACCCATGTCCTGATAGCCAGCGCCACTATGGTGTGCATGTAGCACATGTCACTCCCCTGCAGGATCACCAATCAGTAGACACATGCCATGGCGGAGGCATGACTGCAAAGTCATACATCACTGTCTCAGTGATGTATGACTTTGCAGCCAGACAACAACACTCTGCACTGTGTCACAATAGTAGGTCATGGGGAATGCAAGTCCTGGAGCTGCACAAGTGCACATGTACATCCCCCCACAACACATCCTCTTAACCCTCATCTGTCCAGGTCATACCTATTGGACATATGGGAGACCTGTGACACTACCCTCTGAACCTGAGCCCCTCACACTCTGCTGTGCATGGGGAACAGCTGCCTGAACTTCACATTTACATGCCCCAGTCTGCATGGGCAGCTGATCAGACACCTATGTGTCACACAAGTATCGTCTCCTATGGTCACATCTCCAGTGGCATGCTGAGCCCCTACCAAGAAACTCCACAGCAGTCCTGGCGACTAATCCACAGCACACTGACACAGAGGCAGACACCTGAGGGGTCAAATCACTGTGCACAATGTGTCCTCTGATACACGGGAGTGGGAGTACAGAGTGTATTGTATGGCCTGGAGTAGGCATGACTGTCCAGCCCCACATGAATGAGGGATGAGCCCTGGACTGTAGGCAGCTGGCTAAGTATGTGTGACACACGTCATATACATACTCCTGGGGCCCAAACATTGTTCCCACCCGCAGCATGGGTGTGTGCCAGGTACCCCAGCCACATGTGGTGGATCAGCTCAGCAATTGGACCACAGATCAAAGTAACACGCTGAATACATGTCAGAATACAGGCATTGTGTAAGCAATGGACCCACCCATGATGCCCACCACAGAGTCAGGGAAACAGATGCTGTCTCCCACCTTGAGTCAAGCAAACTGCAAGGACACAGTCCTAAGTGACAGAATTCCCTGCATGTAAGGGCCACACCTGGGTATCAGATGAGGAGTGGGCAGTGCACAATAGAGGGACATGGCTCCTGGACAACATGACTGCTGTACTGTGGCAGTTCAACCTGGCCCGAGGAGGGCACATAACATGTTAGACAGAGTACACAGTGCAGTCTTTGACTCACCCCCTCCTTGCTGCTCTCTGGCCTTCAGCTGCCCATCCAGGTCTGGAAAGACCACCGCCAGGATCCTGAGCATGTGGGGGTCAGGGTCCGTGTTCCGCCCCTCCTGCGAGGAGGCGACAGCTTCAGCTGGACCCGTGCAATCCTCCGGGTCCAGCCCCGAAGGTCCTGCCACCTCTTTTGGCAGTTGCGGATCCGGCGCTTGTAGACCCCCACGGACCGGACAGCCCGGACGATGTCCTTCCATATCTCATGCTTCCGATGGGCAGAAGCCTGTCAGGATGACAAAGTGATAAGGCCATTACTACACATGCAACATATCCGTGCATGACACAGTTGCATATACATGTCGCAATCACAGGGGCACATGGTTTACCCAGGCAGTGCACGGCTGCCCATGGACAGTTTTCCAGAAGTCACTACATGGTATCATAGCATGGGGAGTAAAACCCTGTTCAGAAGCACTGTCACTGCACCATACCTGTCCAGTGCAAGTCACTACACACTATGGGGGGTGACAACTACTCAGTGAGCCTGCTAGCCAGTGGTGTGCTGACTCTCAGCCTTGCTAGTCAGACAAAATGCACATTCAGAAAGGCAGTGCACAGAACACTCACCTGCTCCCCTGGTGTCCCATACAGCTTGCTGTACTGTGGAAGTAGGCTGTCCAGCAGGGCCTGGTTCTCTTCAAGGCTGAAGGCTGGGGCTCTCTCCACAGTACGTGCCATTGCAGGGTCCAGAGGGGCAGAGACAGCAGCAGTGCAGTGGCAGATGTCGTCCTGGAGCATGTAGTGCAGGCAAGTGGGCTCTCAGGGGAACATGCAGCAATATATATGTGCTGGAGAGGCAGATACTGTCCCTTGTGTCCAAAGTGATAGGTCCAAGTCGTTTGCATCTTCTGAATCTGGCCAATCCATGGAATAGCAGCACCAAAACACGCCCACAGCATCCTTCAAAATTTCAACTTCATGACATACATGATTTTGCAACATTGTTGTGGGTGACCAACTGATTTTCCAGCAACCGACTCGTTCGAATATTCGAAAACGCGTCCGTTGCCAGGCAAGCCCATTGTCAATGGGTGCGCACCGATCGGTCCATTGAGGTACAACGCGCACAGGGGTACAACGCGTACCCGCACACATTGAAAGCAATGGGCCGGCCGGAGGCACCGATCGGTCCATTGCAGTACAACGCGCACAGGGGTACAACGCGTACCCGCACACATTGAATGCAATGGGCCGGCCGGAGGCACCGATCGGTCCATTGCAGTACAACGCGCACAGGGGTACAACGCGTACCCGCACACATTGAATGCAATGGGCCGGCCGGAGGCACCGATCGGTCCATTGCAGTACAACGCGCACAGGGGTACAACGCGTACCCGCACACATTGAATGCAATGGGCCGGCCGGAGGCACCGATCGGTCCATTGCAGTACAACGCGCACAGGGGTACAACGCGTACCCGCACACATTGAATGCAATGGGCCGGCCGGAGGCACCGATCGGTCCATTGCAGTACAACGCGCACAGGGGTACAACGCGTACCCGCACACATTGAATGCAATGGGCCGGCCGGAGGCACCGATCGGTCCATTGCAGTACAACGCGCACAGGGGTACAACGCGTGCACCCGCACACATTGAATGCAATGGGCCGGCCGGAGGCACCGATCGGTCCATTGCAGTACAACGCGCACAGGGGTACAACGCGTACCCGCACACATTGAATGCAATGGGCCGGCCGGAGGCACCGATCGGTCCATTGCAGTACAACGCGCACAGGGGTACAACGCGTACCCGCACACATTGAATGCAATGGGCCGGCCGGAGGCACCGATCGGTCCATTGCAGTACAACGCGCACAGGGGTACAACGCGTACCCGCACACATTGAAAGCAATGGGCCGGCCGGAGGCACCGATCGGTCCATTGCAGTACAACGCGCACAGGGGTACAACGCGTACCCGCACACATTGAAAGCAATGGGCCGGCCGGAGGCACCGATCGGTCCATTGCTGTTCAACGCATCACTGTACATGTGACTGGCATATGTCAGCATGCCTGTCTCAGATGGACATATGCCAGCCACAGATAGCTCCCAGGGAGTGAGGGGCACACCTACATCACGACAGCCTGTCCAAACCTTATCATAAGGCATGTAAGGCTGCATTTCCTATTGTGTGTATGTTGGTGTACATGTTGTCCTGTGGGTGTCACCTGTGGGCAGCCACCCCCAGGCTGTGCACGTGTTAATGGGGACAGGATCCTGGGTGTTACGTGTACGTGACCACTGTGATGTGCAACTGTTCATATCTGTGCATGTGCCATGGTCACATTTCACAGTGGTGTTTGTGTATGTCATGTCACATACCCCGTGAGTCCCATGTGGGACGGTATGTTTGAGCCAGGGTGTCCCAGTGGCACAATAGTGATGGCCCTCCACAGTCTTTGTGCATGTAGTGTTTACAATGTCTCTGATTTCATGTGCACAATGGGAGACAGTCTCCACATCCACGTTGTGTGTGCATGGACTCTGATGTTGTGCGTGTGTGTCACAGACGTCCATGGCTCTCCTGCCATGGCAAGTGTGGCCACTACCTGTGGGGGTCATGTTTGTTTTGTTGTGGTGTACACATGATACTCCAGGTGATGCCAGTGTCCATGTGGCATTACAGGGTCCCTGGGAATGTGCCTGTCGTTGAGCTGTGGTGCCTGGGGCACATCTGTCCTCACATGTCACTGGGGGTGACTGTGACACAGCATCATGATATCCAATGGGCCAACCTGGGACAAATTGATGCCACCTGTAGGACCGTGTTGACAGATGTTGGCCATGTATGTACCATACATGTCGTTCCGGTACTGCACACTTCATGTAGTTGTGCCTCATGATGATGTATGTTGGGATCTTGAGTGTGTTCAATGCCGCATATGTGGGGTGACTGACGATCTTGCTTACTTCTCCTCTGCACTGCAGGGCTCCTGCTGTCCATCGGCCATTCCCAGACCTGGCAACGATGGTGGAACGGGACAGCATCCGACGGTACCGCTTCACCAGGCAGCTGATTGAGGATTTTGCAGTGCAGTTGTCCCCACATTTGCAGCCTGGCCGGCCGTATCCTACAGCGCTGACCCCCAAGGTGAAGGTGATGGCAGCCCTACACTTCTTTGCCACCGGTACCTTCCAACATACTGTGGCGTCTGCTGGTGGGATGTCACAGACCATGTTCAGCCGTGTGCTCCGCGATTTCTTGGCGGCAATGTTGCTCTTCCTGAACCGGTACATCTATTTCCCTAGACTGCGACGACTCACTGACGTGAAGAGTGACTTTTATGCCCTGGGGAGGATGCCGCATGTCATTGGCTCCATTGATGGGACACATGTGGCTTTGGTACCACCACAGGCCCAGGAGCAGGCCTACAGGAACCGCAAGCACTACCACTCGGTCAATGCACTGGTGGTGTGTCTTGCAGACATGACCATCACACACGTGTGTGCCCGTTTCCCTGGTTCAGCACACGATGCCTTTGTGATGAGGAGTAGTCGCATCCCCAGGTTGATGGCACAGATGCAGAACCAGCGTGCCTGGCTTGTCGGTGTGTACTGACTTTGTGCCATTGTGTGTGATCTGATCTGTAGTATTCCGCCCACTTTTCCAAGTCAGCTGATGTGCACTTGTCTGTCCGTAGGTGACTCGGGATACCCCAACATGCCGTGGTTGCTGACACCCCTCAGGAACCCTGTGACACCTGCCCAGATGCGCTACAATGAGGCACATGGTCGGACCAGGAGAGTGATTGAGCGGACCTTTGGTCTCCTGAAGAGCCGCTTCCGCTGCCTGGACAAGACCGGAGGGTCCCTCCCATATGCCCCTGCGAAAGTGTGCAAGATTATCATCGTCTGCTGCATGCTCCACAACCTGGCAGTGCGGAAGGAGTTGCCTCTCATCCAGGATGACGATGACCAACATCCGCCACCTGTGGAGGATCCTGGCCTGGAACACGATGCCAGTGACGATGATGATGATGATGGTGATGGTGATGTCCGCACACAGCTCATCACCAACTTCTTTAGCTGAATGTGAGTATCCTGAGGTGTCATGTCAATGATGTGAGTTGGCATGATGTGTGGGTGGTGCTCTGGTGCTGTTGGAGTGTGTCCATGGGCTACTTGACTGGATGTGTGTTGCGATGTGTGGTGACAGGTGGGCTGTACTCCCCAACAGTGTTGACATGCTAACTTGGTTCTGGGTGGGTATCTTGTAACATGTATTGTGCATGAGTTTTGCTGTTCTGTCCTGTACTCCATTGCTTTTGACTGTGTGTCATTTCTGTCCTTCACAGGGTACTTTCAGATTCGTTTGGTCAACTGTGTCCACCGACAACGTGATTGCACATCCAGGCTGGTAGCTGTTGTGTCCCTACAGGTGATGTGCGCCACACCCATGGACTTCCTTCTGTCTACAGTTGTTGACTGTGTGCCCGCTACCAGGTGGGGTTACCTTGCATCTGTAGTGGTTACGGCATGTTGCTACTGTGTAATAAACCTGTGCTTCACTTAGTGATGTGCGTTGTCTGTGGTCACACATTTGACTGCCATTTGCTTACTGCACCTGTGGGCTACTTGACTACAACTGGGAATGGGTGTGGTGTCTGTGCATTGCACCGTCTTCCCTGGCAACATCAGTGTAGGCAATGAGTCAGATGGCCTAGGTGTGTATGTGTTGTGTAGCCCTGGTGGTGTGTCTCCCTCATATGTGTCACGTTGCCTGTACTCACATGCCTGTGTTGTCCTTGCTGTTGCAGTTCGCATACACAGTGTAATTTTGTTGTTCATCATCCCCATAACAGTACCCACGTTGGAATCACGACAGAGGCAAGTATGGTGTATTATTGTGTTTATTGTGATACATCTGTGATAATAGTGCATAGGATGGATTGTGCTGTACATGAATCTTGCAATCCCAAGTTCCTAGATGAATAGAAAGTCCAGGTAGACAGGATCCCCAGTATCGGGGCCACAGTTGTCTGACACATTGTTCCAACTTGTACTCCCCATGCAATGTGTGGGAGTAGTGTTGCCATCAACAGGGTGAACAGTCTGTGCACAAAGGCGAAAATCCAGAACAGGTTCAGGCTTCCTGGGAGTTGCGCTTGGCCATCAGCCTCTCACTTTCCCCTCCTCGGACGACCCCTCTTCTTGGGGGGGGCCCTCAAGTGCAGGCTGCTGCGGTGCAGGGGACTCTCCGCCAGAGTCCTCCTCCCTCCCTGTGGCAGTTGCAGTTTGTTCGGTACCAGATGTTGTTGGCACACAGGGAGGTGTGGACTGGTTGCTGTTCATCTGGCGGAGGCATTGTAAAATGTCCCTGTGCACCGCCGTCATCTCATGTAGTACATCCCACTTGGACTCCACGCGGGTCATGTGGGAGTCCACACGTGACATGTGGGAGTCCACACGTGACATGTGTGACTCCACATGGGACATGTGGGAGTCCAAGCGGGCATGATGGGCAGCCTGCTGCTGTTTGATGTCTCTGAGGAGCCCCACTACCTGGCTGAGCTCTCCGGTGCTGGACTGGTACGCATCAGCTATGCGTACCAGTTGTGGGTCTTCATGCACACCAGCAACGTCTGCAAGCAGCGACCTCTGTCTCCCACCCCTCCCACCACCCCTGCTGACATGTGCAGTGTGTGCAGTTGCACGCACAGATAACCCTGGTCCACCTTGGGGGTTGGTGGTGGTGGTGGTGTCCATGGCCCCAGGTTGGTCCAGGGTCACTGCGCTGGTGTTGTTCCTTATTCTGTCCATGTCGGCAGGGATGGTATTCGTGGTGACAGTCGTTGGAGGGGTGGGTGCAGGGGGTGCAGCTGGTGGACCTGCTGGTGCTGCAGCTGGTGGTCCTGCTGGTGCAGCATGTTGACTTGCACCGGATGTGCCAGGTTGTTCTTCATCGTCCGAGGAGGACAGAGGCTGTACGACGCCAGTGAGCTCGGCATCCTCTTGAGCCTGGGACTGGGACTCCTCAGCGTCTGCTGCTGTGTCCCTATCATCACCTGTTTTTGGGAGACACAAACAATGTATGTCATGTTTCTGCAGGCATCAGTGGTTGACACACCTGACAGTTGTGACTGTGCCTCGGGGTGCGGGCCTGTACATTGTATTGTCCTAAGTCGTCACAGTCAGGGGTTGATATTGGTGTGGCACATTGTCCTGCATTATTTGGGCATTTCTATGTATTCTCTGGGGTGTGAACATGGTCTGCATTGATTGTGTTTGGTTGACAGCCAGACCTCCTTCCCACCCACCCACC
Organism: Calotriton arnoldi; assembly: GCA_963921515.1. Lineage (NCBI taxonomy): Eukaryota > Metazoa > Chordata > Amphibia > Caudata > Salamandridae > Calotriton > Calotriton arnoldi. The sequence goes on along the minus strand of CAWUFW010027662.1, from coordinate 10,467 downwards.
CACCCAGTCAGTTATCCCACCATGGAACGTGCTTGCATTGCAGGGAGTGTAAGTTGTCTCTCAGGATGTCAGTCAGAGGTGTCCTGCTGTTTGTTGGTGCACAGTTGGCAGCAGGGCCTTGTGCTCCCCACAGCAGTAGCCAGTGTCAGCCATCTTGTGAGTCCTTCTCCACTCCCTGTGATGTGAGCATGGTTCAGGGTGGTGTTGATGGGCCAGTTGTGAGGCTGAGCAATGTCTGTGACTACGACTCCCATCATGCTATTGCCTCCACCCCCTTCCCAGCATGCCCATGCTTCCTTCCTTTTGACTCTGCTTCCCTGTGGGGTGGGCTGGCTGTGCTGACAGGATGGCTGGGAGTGTTGTCCTGGCAGTTGTTTGGCTAAGAGTCCCAAGAGTGTCCCTGTGCTTCACACAACATAACCCAGGGTGGTGGTGCTTTGTGGGATCTTGTGTTAGGATGGAGGGCATTGCATTCTACCAGGTGGGTACTGTGGAGTTTGTGTTGGGGGGGGGTGTGAGGGGAGGTGCTGGTGACTATGGTCAGTGCTGCAAGTCCCCCTTCCCACCCAGCCAGCCGGATATCCCACCATGGAACGTGCTTGCATTGCAGGGAGTGTAAGTTGTCTCTCAGGATGTCAGTCAGTGGTGTCCTGCTGTTTGTTGGTGCACAGTTGGCAGCAGGGCCTTGTGCTCCCCACAGCAGTAGCCAGTGTCAGCCATCTTGTGAGTCCTTCTCCACTCCCTGTGATGTGAGCATGGTTCAGGGTGGTGTTGATGGGCCAGTTGTGAGGCTGAGCAATGTCTGTGACTACGACTCCCATCATGCTATTGCCTCCACCCCCTTCCCAGCATGCCCATGCTTCCTTCCTTTTGACTCTGCTTCCCTGTGGGGTGGGCTGGCTGTGCTGACAGGATGGCTGGGAGTGTTGTCCTGGCAGTTGTTTGGCTAAGAGTCCCAAGAGTGTCCCTGTGCTTCACACAACATAACCCAGGGTGGTGGTGCTTTGTGGGATCTTGTGTTAGGATGGAGGGCATTGCATTCTACCAGGTGGGTACTGTGGAGTTTGTGTTGGGGGGTGTGAGGGGAGGTGCTGGTGACTATGGTCAGTGCTGCAAGTCCCCCTTCCCACCCAGCCAGCCGGATATCCCACCATGGAACGTGCTTGCATTGCAGGGAGTGTAAGTTGTCTCTCAGGATGTCAGTCAGTGGTGTCCTGCTGTTTGTTGGTGCACAGTTGGCAGCAGGGCCTTGTGCTCCCCACAGCAGTAGCCAGTGTCAGCCATCTTGTGAGTCCTTCTCCACTCCCTGTGATGTGAGCATGGTTCAGGGTGGTGTTGATGGGCCAGTTGTGAGGCTGAGCAATGTCTGTGACTACGACTCCCATCATGCTATTGCCTCCACCCCCCTTCCCAGCATGCCCATGCTTCCTTCCTTTTGACTCTGCTTCCCTGTGGGGTGGGCTGGCTGTGCTGACAGGATGGCTGGGAGTGTTGTCCTGGCAGTTGTTTGGCTAAGAGTCCCAAGAGTGTCCCTGTGCTTCACACAACATAACCCAGGGTGGTGGTGCTTTGTGGGATCTTGTGTTAGGATGGAGGGCATTGCATTCTACCAGGTGGGTACTGTGGAGTTTGTGTTGGGGGGGGGTGTGAGGGGAGGTGCTGGTGACTATGGTCAGTGCTGCAAGTCCCCCTTCCCACCCAGCCAGCCAGCCAGATATCCCACCATGGAACGTGCTTGCATTGCAGGGAGTGTAAGTTGTCTCTCAGGATGTCAGTCAGTGGTGTCCTGCTGTTTGTTGGTGCACAGTTGGCAGCAGAGCCTTGTGCTCCCCACAGCAGTAGCCAGTGTCAGCCATCTTGTGAGTCCTTCTCCACTCCCTGTGATGTGAGCATGGTTCAGGGTGGTGTTGATGGGACAGTTGTGGGGGGGGCAATATGTGTGAGTGCGACTCCCATGATGCTATTGGCTACACTGACTTGGCCAGCATACACAGAATTCCTTCCTTTGAGTGGTCTTCACTGTGTGTTGGTGTTGTTGTGGTGGCTACATGTGTGGATGTGTGTGTTAGTTCTATTTGTGCCACTGCCTAGCTGTAGTTGTGGTTGTGTTTGTACATGTGTTGGCACAGTTGGATGTGACTTTTTTGATGGCATGTGTTGTGTTTATCTGACTGACATACACATTTTGGGATGATTCTGTTCTAGTTGCTGTGTAATTGCTATGAGTGCATGGTTTGACTCTCCCCTTGACAGTGATGTGTGTGTTTTGTGGCAGTTTATTGTGTACATTTGTTGTGTACTCACCAGGCTCTGGGATGTCCTCTAGTCCATATACGCTCACTGGCGGAAGGATGGCCCGCACCTTCTCCTCCCAGGGCCTGAGGTATACTGGCTTGGCAGGAGGGCCACTGCCGGTGTATTGGCTCAGGTGGTAGTCTTTCTTGAGCAGCTCCCGGACCCTCCTGCGCACGTCATACCACCTGTTCTGGATGTCGGTCTTTGTGCGCCGACATGGTGATTGGGCGTTCACCCTGTTGATGATCCTCTCCCACATCTTGGTTTTCTGCGACATGGGGGTCTGTTGGACCAGAGTGCCAAACAGCTGTGGCTCCACCCTGAGGATCTCGTCTACCATGACTTCCAATTCACTATCTAGGAACTTGGGATTCTTCTTGGGGGGCATGGTGATGGGTGGTGATAGTGGGTGATGTGTGTGTTGGTGTGCAGGTGAGGGTGTGTGGGTGTGTGTTGTGCTGGGTGTATGTGAGGTAGGTATTTGTTGGTGTGCTGCTGGTGTGTGGCTTGTGTGAGGGATGAGCTGTGGGTGTGTGGTTGCTTTCTCTTGGGTGCTGGCAGTGGAATGGCATTTGCAAAGGCTCATGGTAGTGATTTGTGTCCTTTATATAGGTGGAGTTGTTGGTGTGTCTTTGTTCTCTGTCCCCACCCCCCCCAGTATTTATTGGCTTGGTAATTGCTTGTTTGGGCTTTTTTTGGTTGATTTTTCCTTTGTGCTGTTTGTGTATGTTGGAAACGTTCTTGTGACCGAGTCGGACCCTGCATTGGTCTCGTACGGTGTTTTCCGTTTCGTTCACGCTGTGTTTGTGCAGTTTTGTATGCTGCGTACGCGTCGGTCGCGGTGTATTGTGTTGCTTCGGCTCGGTTTTGTATGCGTGTCGGTCGTACGGCTTGTCCTCCGTCCGACTCGGTCGTGTTTTTCGCGCCTTGCATCGTACTTTGCAGGTTGGAGTTGGCGGGTACGATTCGGTCGGATTTGTTCCGGGTGCGTGTCGGTCGGTTGGATTCGCGTGTTTTTCCGGCCGGATTGCTATTTTCCGAGCGGCTCGGTCGGTCGGCTTGGTTTCCTGACGTGTCGGTCGGATTTATCGCGGCTTGCATCGTACTTGGCGTGTCGGGCGCCACTGGTACGTGTCGGTCGGTATTTTTCCGGATCCGAGTCGGTCGGTGCTTTTTCCGGCCCGAATCGGAATCGACCCCTAAGTGTTTGTTTTGTTGTTGATAATGTTGGTCTAATTTAATACTCAGGTATTAATATTAATAATACATTTTTTAAAAATATTATGAATAATAAATATTCATATTAGAAAAAGTAATATTTAATAATTAAAAATTAATAAAATATAAAATGTAATATGCAATTGAAAAAAGGAGTGTTTAATTACAAAAATTAGGTATTAATTTTAATTTAAGAATATTAATAATATAATTTAAAAAATATATTTATAAAATATTAATAAAAAGTAATTATTGATAAGTTGTGATAAAAATATCTAATTGTTTTATTTAATACTAAGGTATTAAAATTAATACTAGAATATTAAAAACAAATAAAAAGATTAAACATTTATAATTAATAAAAGATATAATATTAAATATGTGTTTATATGTGTAAAAAAGATTTCAGATGTGAAACTGATGTATATGTATAATTAAATACTCCGGTATTAATTATTTCACATTTGATTAAAATAGGTTGTAAATGTTTATTATATTATTTAAAAAAATGTATTGTAAGGTTTAAATATTAAGATGGAGAAGAGTTTAATTTAAAGGAAATGTAAAATATGAAAAAATATAGGGGCCGATTCCGATCTCGGTCGGAGGCGCACCCATACCATTCGGTCGGGAAAAAAGCCATGCGAAAGCCTGTTTCCCGACCGAGCCGTACGCGGGTCCGGCCGAGCGAGTACGATGCGACTCGCCGACCGACTCGTCCGGGCGTCCCGACAACTCCGACCGACTCGCTCGGACTCGAACCGCTCCGACCGACTCGGTCGGACCCGATCGCACCGCGCAATGGAGACGTTTCCCGGCCGGGTAGGTACGATGCGCGCCGCGAGCAGTCCGACCGAGCCGCGCACTCCCGGCTCGTAAGAGCTGTCGGAGCCGTACTTTGGGGGTCCGTGTCGGACCCCCTGTACGGCGTAGCCGCGCGAGGCGCACACAGGGGGACCCAAGGGTCCCCTACCTGTGCGTGTACGCCGCGCGGCGCCTCGCGGCGTACTCGCTGTAGGGGGCGCCCTTGTCCGCCTCGCACCCATTGAGGCAATGGGAGCCCGCGTACGCGTTGTACGACCGGCTCCCATTGAGTTCAATGGGAGTCCGACCGACTCGTGTCCGATAACATACGGCCGCATCGTACTCGTTCGGTCGGACTGCACGGGTCCGATTCGGTCGGAAATCTCTCCGGGTCCGGCTCGGTCGGAGAAATTTCCGGCCCGAATCGGAATCGACCCCATAATGTTTAGAAGTTGAAGATTAATACTCAGGTAATAAAATAAGTATTTTTGGGTATTTTTAATATTATAATTATTGATATATAATAAAATTAACATGGGGAATTGTAATATATTTATATAAATAATTTAATTAAAAATTGAAAAAAATTATAAATATTTATAGATATGTATTATAACTACAGTTTTTGATTAATAAATAAAATTTATATTTATAATAAAAATAGGAATTTTACTTTTATATTACAATTTCAAAATAAATGACATTATTTAAATGTTAAACAAAATTGAAATTATTAACAATGTATGTGTAATTAATAAAAATAATATTTTGATTTTGTTATATTATTAAAATATAAAAAATTATGATGGAAGAAATACAAGACGTAATGTATTTTTAACATACTTTTATTAATATTTTTAATATTTTTTAATAAGAAACAAATTATCAAAATAATTTCGAAGAATAGTATACAAACAAATATTTCACAGAAATAAATTTGCAATTTATTATATACATTAACATTTTTAAACACATTATAATAACTTTTTCCCACGCTTTTCTATTGAAGTCAATGGGAGAAAATGTCCTTTTTTCATTTTTACAGAAAGTGATGACGTTTCCGCATAAACGTAACTTTCGTCATTACGGGATCGTCGCGGCACAGAACAGATGCAAGGGAGAGCTACGTTAAGGTAAGACATATTTAAATTATTAAAATACATAGTGTAGTGGTAATGTATATTGTAAGGAGAGAGGAGGGAGGTAGATAGATGTAGAACATGTGTTTTAGGTATTTTTTTGTGTGTTAACCAACTATTTCACTCCATTACAGGTTGCAGTAGTAGGCCCACGTCGGGTCTCGTTTATTCGAAAAAATTTGTATAATAAAGTTATTTACAAAATATACATTAAAAACTTTATTAAACAAATGTGTTTGGAAAGGCATGCTTTTTTTGTTTTGCGACTGGTTTTAAAAAAAAATAAAACATATTTTGTCGTCGCAGTTAGATGTATTTATAATATGATTAAAATAAAAGATTTCCAAATTGGAAAATAGGAGATTGGATATTTTAAGATCCACTTATATTTGGATTTTGAATTTTCGATGTGCGAATTACCATTTTTCAAGATGGATTTTTGGCGAAGGATTAAGAAACTTGGAATCGAAATGGGATTGTTTTCATACTAGATTGGATTGCAACGTTGGAATTTGTGGCGTTTTTTGCACAAAAACAACAATTTTTCAGGATTTTTTTATTGGGTGTGTTTTTTTTAGATATGCACAGATTTAAAAAAAAAGATTTTGTGCACATTAAAAAAGTTTAAATGTGGTTATGGATTTTCCCAATGGAATATGGATTATTGGTTATGGATTTACAAAAAGAAAAAGGACTCTTGGTGAACAAATGGATGGAACGTAAGTCCAAGAGTTGAAAAAAGAAAACATCTGAAGGTAAGGAGACCCAACTTTTATTATCAATTTAAAAATGTTTTTAAAAAATTCCAATTGAATTAGTGTTATTTTTTTAGTGGAAAACAGGCAAGTAAGAAGATAGTGTGGGTTAGAAATGGAGGATGTGTGCAAGATTATCAAGGTAGTCTGAAGCCACTGACAACGTAAACTGTTGAATAGCTCCCAATAGTCTTTCAGACATTTCCTTTGTTCTTTTAGAAATTCGTGGGTTCAGACTACCTGTTAATGATTGCGACATTCTCATTTCTTGGAAACTTTGCTCCTTCCTCAAAATTTCCAAGAAATGATAGAAATTAGGGTGAGGTTTGCCAATTGATTTATTGAAGGAGTTGTGCCAGCCCTATATGGCATTGTTTGTTTTTGCTCCTCCCTCTAAGCAGGTCGAGTAGCAGTTCCACCACTCCACATGAAACGTGGCTTCCTCCTGCGACCCAACCTGCTTAGATGGCCAATCCATGTGTCTTCAAAATTTTTTAGAATAGGTGCCATTTTTCTTCGTGTGTCAGATTCTGTAATTGAAGTGTAGTACTCGTCTACACTGTCAGGAGGAACAAAGCAAAGGGCAGTTAGTTTTTTAAGTTCAAACTGTAGTTTGCTATCTGATATATAATCCTCAATTAAGGATGTTTTTTGAATTTTTCGCCAATATGCCTGTGAAAAGTGAAAAAACATCCTTGAATTTGAGTATCCATGTACAATTTGGTAATAGTATTAATCATAGGTAATTCAAAGTCAATTAGTACTTTTCTAGGACTTTTGTTTGATGTTTTAGCTTTTATCACTGACAATAGTTCAGTATATGTTGAGGATTGTTTATCAGGGAGTAAACTGTAAACTAAGGGAACTACTGTGTTGTTAATATAAGCGTGAATAGTGTATATTTGGGTGAATGGATGGGGCGTGCTTTTACGCGTTCCATCCATCATCCAAATATCACTGTTCTCCAACCGTACAAGATTATGGGGTGTGCTAAAGATTAGAATTCTCTTTTGAGGGTTTTTGTTGTCATGCAAAAGGAAAGGTTCATTAGAAACAGTTACAGAGAGTTCAGGTGGAATGATTATGTCAGAATAGGTTTGTGGTGTTACTCTTTGTGGGTTACTTGCCTGTTTTTGACGTTGAACAATTCGTCGCAAATTCAGAATTGTGGGCATACTACTTGCATAATGTGGTGGAATGTGTTGGGCTACCACCCTTAAAACTGCACCACAAGGTTCATTGGAGGTGGATGCAATATCTTTAATTTCATTTATTGTTTGTCTTACTTCAATCTCCATTGCAGAGGAAGAGTGGTTATGATCTGTGGTTCTTAAAACAGAGTCACCAAGAGTAACTGCTCTGCCTGCGCAATGGGTTGAGTAGTATTGCACACACCTCCAATGACACCTGGGCTCAGATAGTCTTTCCTTACAATATACATACCCACTATGATCCAGCAAACGGTTTCCCCAGTTTGATGTGATATATTTAGCTTGATTTGCAGTCATTTTCTGTTATGGATAGAAAAAGAAAAAAGAACGAAAAAGAATGTTAGTTAATTAGTAATTTCTTATGTTTACCTGTTTCCTGGAAAAAATATATAGTACAATTTATGCAATTTTAACAACATTTTAAAGTATATGCTTTTTCAAGTTATATTTAATGTTTTAAATGTGTTACATTTCTGAATTGGATGAAATGTTTATTTAAAAAAACCTTTATTGGGAGAGAAAAATGGTTAAGTTGTTTTATTGAAAAATATTTCTAGTTGCTTACCTTTTGAATAGATGTTACTTGATGCTTTTAGATTGGTGAACTGATTTTTGTTTACGTTGATTCTGTAAAGAAAAAACAGAAAATGTGTTTGATCACTCTTTTGTTATTTTAATAAAGTTTACTAGGGAGAGAAACGTTGTAAAGAAATTTCATTGTTAGTTGAATTTTGTAATCTTACCTTTTTGAAAGGTTTGTTTTGAGGTTTTGTGTTGTGAAGAATTTATTTGTGCTCCGAAAAAGAAGAAGAAAAAACATTGTAAGGATTTTTGTACATTTAAACATGTTTTCCTGCAAAAGAATAAAAAATTATTTGTTATGGAAGAACATTTGTGTTTAGTTTTGAAGATTTATTATGTGAAGGATAACAAATTTGTTTACCTTCAATAAGTATTTTTAATTTGAAGAAGAGCATTTTATTGATTTAGGGGCCGATTCCGATCTGGGTCGGAAAGCTCTCCGACCGAGCCGGATCCGGAGTGTTTTCCGACCGAGCTGGAGTCCTGCAGTCCGACCGAGCGAGTACGATGCGTCCGCATGCTGCCGGACTCGATTCGGTCGGACTCCATTGAAGTCAATGGGAGCCGGTCGTACGACGCGTACATGGGCTCCCATTGACTGAATGGGTACGTCGCGAACAAGTGCGCCCCCTACAGTGGGTACGCGTCGGTGCAACCCGCACCGTACATACCTGTATTGGGGAGACCCATGGGTCTCCCCTGTGTGCGACTTGTAAGGCTACGGGTTTTGGGGGTCTGGCGCGGACCCCCAACGTCCGGCTCCGGGAGCTTTTTCGAGCCGGACGCTCCGACTCGATCCGGCTGTCCGACGCGTACATCGTACTCGCTCGGTCGTAAGACGTCTCCATTGCGTGGTGCGATTCGTTTCCGTACGAGTCGGTCGGAGCGGTTGGGATCCGGAAACGGTTCGGTCGGGACACACGCGTACAATCGCATCATACTCGCTCGCTCGTACAGCTGTACAAGTCGGTCGGAAAACAAACGTACGGCTCGTACTTTTTCCGGCCGGATCCCGTTCGGAGAGCTTCCGACCGAGATCGGAATCGGCCCCTTAATGTTTTATAAAAAATGTTATGTTCTAAAACTGTATTGATATTTTTATAATATTTAATTTTACCTTGTGATGTTTTTCGTTTGATGCTGGTCTTTTACTAATGTATAGATGTTCAAAGATGTAAAATCTGGAAGAAAAAATATATTTCTATTATTTTTAAACTTGTACTATGTATGTTAATTTATTTTGGAAACAGGGGGCCGATTACGATGGCGGACGGACTGGAGTCCGTCCGCCATCCTGGTGGAGACCGGGACCGTCCGCCAATACATGCGGCGGTCCCGCACACTAATCAGGATGCGACCGCCACCATGGCGGTCGCATTTTGCATTTTAACATTGCGGCGGGTGCTGCTGACAGCAGCACCTGCCGCAATGATAAATAGCACGTTGTGCATTTCACTGCACCGCGTGACAGGCACCACATGGTGCCTGCCACTTGGTGCAGTGAAATGTGAGGGTACCATGGGTACCCCCCAGTGCACCCACACCTCCCCCAACACAAGGGGCCCGCAATGGGCCCCCGAACTAATCTCCACCAGCCTTTCAATGGCAGTTTACCCACCACGGAAAGGCTGGCTGGAGACAACATTGTGATTTGGCGGACGGTGCCTGCTGGGCACCGCCACCATTTCATGGATGCAGACGGCTCCCGCCAGGCAATCGCAATGATTGCCTGTGGCGGTTCCGTGGTGGACGGTCTTTGCGTCCGCCGCGATCCGAACGCGATTCCCCCCGCTATCGTAATGTGGCGGGGGAAAATTGCGGTACAATTGCGGAAGGACCGCCACCGCATGGCTGGCGGTGGCGGTCGCTTCCGCAACCGTAATCGGCCCCAGGGTTTTTTCATACAATTTCATTGCTTTAGTCCTTTTTCGTGTAAAACTTTAAAAAAATTACCTTTTTAAATAATTATCTGAAGGTCTCTAGTTGAATCGAATTTCTTGAAAATATATTGCTTCTTATGACAGCTGTTGAAGGATGCTGTAGTTATCTGTAGATATATTAAAATGTATAAAAAATCATTATAATCTTTTATAAAATATTTGTAACCTAGAACTAAAACATTTGGATTTTTGAGAGAGGTAAACACATGTTGGAGTTGGATTAGTAATTTTTTTAACCAGTACTATCCATCATTTTCCTTGAGGCAAGCATCCCTTGGAGTAGGAATAGTGATTTTAACCCCACCACTATCCACTATTTTGCAAGAGGCAAGCACCCTTTGGAGTAGGAATAGTAATTTTAACCGCTTCACTATCCATTATTTTCTCAGAGGCAAGCACCCCTTGGAGTAGGAATAGTAATTTTAACCCATCACTATCCATTATTTAACCAGAGGCAAGCACCCTTTGGAATAAGAATAGTAATTTTAAACCCCATTACTATCCATTATTTTGGGCGTGGCTT
>CAWUFW010027661.1:0-25584 GCA_963921515.1 Calotriton arnoldi | reverse complement strand
CTCCCACCTACCTACACACACACTCAGGCAGCCATACAAATACTCAGGCAAGCAATCAATAACCCATATAGACATTCATGCAGCTACTCACAAACCCATGCAGCAGCTTACACAACAACAGACAGACTGATACAGACTTTCACACAGTTTAGTCACTAACCCATGCATTCAGTAAGACACATTTAATCACTCACTTATACAGTCAGTCACGTACCTACAAATCCTCCATACAGACACGTATACACCCACTCATTCTTCAATACAGCTTGGCATATATATAAAACAAATTTAAACTTTATAGAAACACACAGTCACTGGATGATGTCATCAGTGATGTCATCAGTGATGTCATTTGAGATGTCATCAGTGATGTCATCAGTGATGTCACTGACCATGTCATGAATGATGTAATATGTGACGCCATCAGCAGTGCATTGCGGGGCGCGAGTTATAGTTAGCTGAACTAACTATAACGCCTGGAATTTCTATGGTTTTATACGTGTGAAATGTCCAACTAACTATAACGTTCCTGAAACCTATGGTTTTTTCATGTAATATATATATATATATATATATATATATATATATATATTATCTACTGGCGGTCGCCAGTAGATAGTTATAGTTAAAACCTATTATCCATAGGAAATCCGCGACATTCTATTTGAAATAACGTTGGCGCCGGTTGACGAATCTTCGCGAAAGTTTCCAACTTGTTGGGGCGCTCTGGTCCGCTCCTATCCTGAAAGTCTCGGGGTGATACTTCAACCGGGGGCCAAGAAAAAGGGGGGGTCCCAAAACACGTTTTCCCCATTCATTTTTCCATAGGAACCTTTAGTCGCAGCTACAGCCCGAACTGCTGAACGGAATTACACCAAATTTGGCAAAGAGGTAGCCCTTGGTTCAGTGTCGTGCCTTTTGCTTAAATGGTGTAAATCCGTTCAGTAGTTCCTGAGAAAATCAAAAGTAAAGTCACATATATATCTGGGCGGAGCCTAACCACACATGTCATCGTGAGATCTGATTGGCTGTCAGCACTTCATCCTGGAATTGCTGGCAGCCATCTTGGGACCAATATAAATGATAGTACCTCATTGAAATGCATTGTAGTGAATAGAAGATTTTGAGGGTCACCAAAAGGAGAACTATAAAGGGTGATAACAGGCTTTAGTTACATTAGAATTTATTTGTTGATGGTACCATACTAATTTTAGGAATTGTGGTGCATTCTAAGGTGATTTTACCATGTGAAAAACCTTCTGCTGGGATATCATGAATCATGTTTGAGAGAACACTATTTTCTCATGCTTGTCCCATGGAGGTTTGGAAGGTGCTCCAGAAGCTAAAATGAGAGCATATTTTCTGTAAATTCACATTATCTTTTCTCACTCATGTGAGAATGAAGTCTGACATTCTCAGTAAAACATGTACATCCAACAAGGGCAGAGACTGTCAGTTGATTCCTTTGTGTTCTACTGCAGCTTCCCAGAGTGTTCTAAAAACAACTAGAGTGCTAACAGCCTTACTTATGACAAAAGTATGGCACACCTGAAGCCATCTTGATTGGAATAAACTGGTAACACTTAAAACATTTAATTTAAAAAGGAACAAAATGATGGGGTTCATTTTGTCATAGAAATTATGGTTAGTGCTGTAGAAAGAAAATTAGGACATGTTTCAAGTGTGATCTCAAATATCTTCCTGTTATATTTCAACAGGAGCAGCCTGCCAGTTGATGCCTTTGTGTTCTACTGCAGCTTCCCAGAGTGTTCTAAAAACAACTAGAGTGCTAACAGCCTTACTTATGACAAAAGTATGGCACACCTGAAGCCATCTTGATTGGAATAAACTGGTAACACTTAAAACATTTAATTTAAAAAGGAACAAAATGATGGGGTTCATTTTGTCATAGAAATGATGGTTAGTGCTGTAGAAAGAAAAATTAGGACATATTTCAAGTGTGATCTCAAAATCTTCCTGTTATATTTCAACAGGAGCAGCCTGCCAGTTGATGCCTTTGTGTTCTACTGCAGCTTCCCAGAGTGTTCTAAAAACAACTAGAGTGCTAACAGCCTTACTTATGACAAAAGTATGGCACACCTGAAGCCATCTTGATTGGAATAAACTGGTAACACTTAAACAATTTAATTTAAAAAGGAACAAAATGATGGGGTTCATTTTGTCATAGAAATTATGGTTAGTGCTGTAGAAAGAAAAATTAGGACATGTTTCAAGTGTGATCTCAAATATCTTCCTGTTATATTTCAACAGGAGCAGCCTGCCAGTTGATGCCTTTGTGTTCTACTGCAGCTTCCCAGAGTGTTCTAAAAACAACTAGAGTGCTAACAGCCTTACTTATGACAAAAGTATGGCACACCTGAAGCCATCTTGATTGGAATAAACTGGTAACACTTAAAACATTTAATTTAAAAAGGAACAAAATGATGGGGTTCATTTTGTCATAGAAATTATGGTTAGTGCTGTAGAAAGAAAAATTAGGACATATTTCAAGTGTGATCTCAAATATCTTCCTGTTATATTTCAACAGGAGCAGCCTGCCAGTTGATGCCTTTGTGTTCTACTGCAGCTTCCCAGAGTGTTCTAAAGAACAACTAGAGCGCTAACAGCCTTACTTATGACAAAAGTATGGCACACCTGAAGCCATCTTGATTGGAATAAACCGGTAACACTTAAAACATTTAATTTAAAAAGGAACAAAATGAGGGGTTCTTTTTAAATAGAAATTATGGTTAGTGCTGCAGAAAGAAAAATTAGGGCATGTTTTAAGTGAGATCTCAAATCCTCTTCTATTTCATTAGAAAATTCTGACATGCAGACTGAAACAATCACTTTCAATACCAGCAGCAGACTACCAGTTAACTCCCTGGTGAGCAGTAGCTTTACTCCAGTGATCTAATGAGCAACTAGAGTGCTAACATTCTGAATTTATGGCAGATGTGAGACACATCTGAATGCCTTCTTGATGGAATCAAAGTAAAACTGAAAGCATTTCCTACTGAGGAGACTGCAGTAAATGAAGAAATTAGGAAACTTCATAACAAAGAAGTCTTCCAAGATGGCCACCAGTGAAAAAGAGCCCAAATGTAGCACAAATATTACCCAGATGTAGCCCACATATAGCCCAATGACAAAAGTGTGCAAAACACTTTTTATTTTTAGTTTTTTTGCAGTTTTATGTAGTGCAAACTGGTCAGGTATTGGAGCATTGCATCTTAAAACATGACCCCCTACACTACAAAAACACCACTGCACTACCTTAAACCCTAAAACACTACCCCCAGCACGACCCCCTACACTACACAAGCACCACTGCACTATCCTAAACCCTAAAACACTACCCCCAGCACGACCCCCTACACTACCCAAACACCACTGCACTAACCTAAAACCTAAAACACTACCACCAGCACGACCCCCTACACTACCCAAACACCACTGCACTACCCTAAAACATGACCCCCTACACTACACAAACACCACTGCACTACCCTAAACCCTAAAACACTACCCCCAGCACGACCCCCTAAACTACACAAGCACCACTGCACTACCCTAAACCCTAAAACACTACCCCCAGCACGACCCCCTACACTACACAAACACCACTGCACTACCCTAAACCCTAAAACACTACCCCCAGCACGACCCCCTACACTACCCAAACACCACTGCACTACCCTAAACCCTAAAACACTACCCCCAGCACGACCCCTACACTACACAAGCACCACTGCACTACCCTAAACCCTAAAACACTACCCCCAGCACAACCCCCTACACTGCCCGAACACCACTGCACTGCCCTAAACCCTGAAACATCACCCCCAGCAAGACCCCCTACACTGCCCGAACACCACTGACCTAAACCCTGAAACACCACCCCCAGCACGACCCCCTACACTGCCCGAACACCACTGCACTGCCCTAAACCCTGAAACACTACCCCCAGCATGACCCCCTACACTGCCCGAACACCACTGCTCTGCCGAAAACCCTGAAACACCAGCCCCAGCACGACCCCCTATACTGCCCGAACACCACTGCACTGCCCTAAACCTTGAAACACCAGCCCCTGCACGACCCCCTACACTGCCCGAACACCACTGCACTACCCTAAACCCTGAAACATCATCCCCAGCACGACCCCCTACACTGCCCGAGCACCACTGCACTGCCCTAAACCCTGAAACACCAGCCCCAGCACGACCCCCTACACTGCCTGAGCACCACTGCACTGCCCTAAACCCTGAAACACCAGCCCCAGCACGACCGCCTACACTGCCCGAACACCACTGCACTGCCCTAAACCCTGAAACACCAGCCCCAGCACGACCCCCTACACTGCACGAACACCACTGCACTGCCCTAAACCATGAAACACCAGCCTCAGCACGACCCCCTACACTGCCTGAACACCACTGCACTGCCCTGAACCCTGAAACACCAGCCCCAGCACAACACCCTACACTGCCCGAACACCACTGCACTGCCCTAAACCCTGAAACACCACCCCGTGCATGACCCCCTACACTGCCCGAACACCACTGCACTGCCCTAAACCCTGAAACACCACCCCCAGCGCGACCCCCTACACTGCCCGAACACCACTGCACTGCCCTAAACCCTGAAACACCACCCCCTGCACAACCCCCTACACTGCTTGAACACCACTGCACTACCCTAAACCCTAAAACACTACCCCCAGCACGACCCCCTAAACTACACAAGCACCACTGCACTACCCTAAACCCTAAAACACTACCCCCAGCACGACCCCCTACACTACACAAACACCACTGCACTACCCTAAACCCTAAAACACTACCCCCAGCACGACCCCCTACACTACCCAAACACCACTGCACTACCCTAAAACATGACCCCCTACACTACACAAACACCACTGCACTACCCTAAACCCTAAAACACTACCCCCAGCACGACCCCCTACACTACACAAGCACCACTGCACTACCCTAAACCCTAAAACACTACCCCCAGCACGACCCCCTACACTGCCCGAACACCACTGCACTGCCCTAAACCCTGAAACACCAGCCCCTGCATGACCCCTACACTGCCCGAACACCACTGCACTGCCCTAAACCCTGAAACACCAACCCTAGCATGACCCCCTACACTGCCCGAACACCACTGCACTGCCCTAAACCCTGAAACACCACCCCTTCACGACCCCCTACACTGCCCGAACACCACTGCACTGCCCTAAACCCTGAAACACCACCCCCAGCATGACCCCCTACACTGCCCGAACACCACTGCACTGCCCTAAACCCTGAAACACTACCCCCAGCAAGACCCCCTACACTGCCCGAACACCACTGCACTGCCCTAAACCCTGAAACATCACCCCCAGCAAGACCCCCTACACTGCCCGAACACCACTGACCTAAACCCTGAAACACCACCCCCAGCACGACCCCCTACACTGCCCGAACACCACTGCACTGCCCTAAACCCTGAAACACTACCCCCAGCATGACCCCCTACACTGCCCGAACACCACTGCTCTGCCGAAAAGCCTGAAACACCAGCCCCAGCACGACCCCCTACACTGCCCGAACACCACTGCACTACCCTAAACCCTGAAACATCATCGCCAGCACGACCCCCTACACTGCCCGAGCACCACTGCACTGCCCTAAACCCTGAAACACCAGCCCCAGCACGACCCCCTACACTGCCCGAACACCACTGCACTGCCCTAAACCTTGAAACACCAGCCCCTGCACGACTCCCTACACTGCCCGAACACCACTGCACTACCCTAAACCCTGAAACATCATCCCCAGCACGACCCCCTACACTGCCCGAGCACCACTGCACTGCCCTAAACCCTGAAACACCAGCCCCAGCACGACCCCCTACACTGCCTGAGCACCACTGCACTGCCCTAAACCCTGAAACACCAGCCCCAGCACGACCGCCTACACTGCCCGAACACCACTGCACTGCCCTAAACCCTGAAACACCAGCCCCAGCACGACCCCCTACACTGCACGAACACCACTGCACTGCCCTAAACCGTGAAACACCAGCCTCAGCACGACCCCCTACACTGCCTGAACACCACTGCACTGCCCTGAACCCTGAAACACCAGCCCCAGCACAACACCCTACACTGCCCGAACACCACTGCACTGCCCTAAACCCTGAAACACCACCCCGTGCATGACCCCCTACACTGCCCGAACACCACTGCACTGCCCTAAACCCTGAAACACCACCCCCAGCGCGACCCCCTACACTGCCCGAACACCACTGCACTGCCCTAAACCCTGAAACACCACCCCCTGCACAACCCCCTACACTGCTTGAACACTACTGCACTGCCCTAAACCCAGAAACACCATCCCCAGCACGACCCCCTATACTGCACGAACACCACTGCACTGCCCTAAACCCTGAAACACTACCCCCAGCAAGACCCCCTACACTGCCCGAACACCACTGCACTGCCCTAAACCCTGAAACATCACCCCCAGCAAGACCCCCTACACTGCCCGAACACCACTGCCCTAAACCCTGAAACACCACCCCCAGCAAGACCCCCTACACTGCCCAAACACCACTGCACTGCCCTAAACCCTGAAACACCAGCCCCAGCACGACCCCCTACACTGCCCGAACACCACTGCACTGCCCTAAACCCTGAAACACCACCCCCTGCACGACCCCCTACACTGCCCGAACACCACTGTACTGCCCTAAACCCTGAAACCCCACCCCCAGCATCACCCCCTACACTGCCAGAACACCACTGCACTGCCCTAAACCCTGAAACACCACCCCCTGCACGACCCCCTACACTGCCCGAACACTACTGCACTGCCCTAAACCCTGAAACACCACCCCCAGCACGACCCCCTACACTGCACGAACACCACTGCACCGCCCTAAACCCTGAAACACTACCCCCAGCAAGACCCCCTACACTGCCCGAACACCACTGCACTGCCCTAAACCCTGAAACATCACCCCCAGCAAGACCCCCTACACTGCCCGAACACCACTGCCCTAAACCCTGAAACACCACCCCCAGCAAGACCCCCTACACTGCCCGAACACCACTGCACTGCCCTAAACCCTGAAACACCACCCCCAGCAAGACCCCCTACACTGCCCGAACACCACTGCACTGCCCTAAACCCTGAAACACCACCCCCAGCACAACCCCCTACACTTCCCGAACACCACTGCTCTGCCCTAAACCCTGAAACACCAGCCCCAGCACGACCCCCTACACTGCCCGAACACCACTGCACTGCCCTAAACCCTGAAACACCAGCCCCAGCACGACCCCCTACACTGCCTGAACACCACTGCCCTAAACCCTGAAACACCACCCCAGCACGACCCCTACACTTCCCAAACACCACTGCACTGCCCTAAACCCTGAAACACCAGCCCCAGCACAACCCCGTACACTGCCCGCACACCACTGCACTGCCCTAAACCCTGAAACACCAGCCCCAGCACAACCCCGTACACTGCCCGAACACCACTGCACTGCCCTAAACCCTGAAACACCAGCCCCAGCACGACCGCCTGCACTGCCCGAAAACTACTGCACTGCCCTAAACCCTGAAACACCACCCCCAGCAAGACTACCTACACTGGCCGAACACCACTGCACTGCCCTAAACCCTGAAACACCACCCCCTGCATGACCCCCTACACTGCCCAAACACTACTGCACTGCCCTAAACCCTGAAACACCACCCCTCAGCACGACACCCTACACTGCCCGAACACCACTGCACTGCCCTAAACCCTGAAACACCACCCCAGCACGACCCCCTACACTGCCCGAACACCACTGCACTAAACCCTGAAACACCACCCCCTGCATGACCCCCTACACTGCCGGAACACCACTGCACTGCCCTAAACCCTGAAACACCACCCCCAGCACGACCCCCTACACTGCCCTAACACCACTGCACTGCCCTAAACCCTGAAACATCACCCCCAGCACAACCCCCTACACTGCCTGAGCACCATTGCTCTGCCCTAAACCCTGAAACACTAGCCCCAGCACGACCCACTACACTGCCCGAACACCACTGCACTGCCCTAAACCCTGAAACACCACCCCCAGCACGACCCCCTACACTGCCCGAACACCACTGCACTGCCCTAAACCCTGAAACACCAGCCCCAGCAAGACCCCCTACACTGCCCGAACACCACTGCATTGCCCTAGACTCTGAAACACCAGCCCCAGCAAGACCCCCTACACTGCCCGAACACCACTGCATTGCCCTAGACTCTGAAACACCAGCCCCAGCAAGACCCCCTACACTGCCCGAACACCACTGCACTGCCCTAAACCCTGAAACATCAGCCCCAGCATGACCCCCTACACTGCCCGAACACCACTGCACTGCCCTAAACCCTGAAACACCAGCCCCAGCACGAACCCCTACACTGCCCGAACTCCACTGCACTGCCCTAAACCCTGAAACACCAGCCCCAGCACGAACCCCTACACTGCCCGAACACCACTGCACTGCCCTAAACTCTGAAACACCAGCCCCAGCACCACCCCCTACAATGCCCGAACACCACTGTACTGCCCTAAACCCTGAAACACCACCCCTGCACCGCCCCCTACACTGACCGAACACCACTGCACTGCCCTAAACCCTGAAACACCACCCCCTGCACGACCCCCTACACTGCCCGAACACCACTGCACTGCCCTAAACCCTGAAACACCACCCCCTACACTGCCCAAACACCACTGCACTGCCCTAAACCCTGAAACACCACCCCCTGCACCGCCCCCTACACTGCCCGAACACCACTGCACTGCCCTAAACCCTGAAACACCACCCCCAGCATGACCCCCTACACTGCCCAAACACCACTGCCCCAAACCCTGAAACACCACCCCTGCACGACCCCCTACACTGCCCGAACACCACTGCACTGCCCTAAACCCTGAAACACCACCCCCAACCTACACTGCCCAAACACCACTGCACTGCCCTAAACCCTGAAACACCACCCCCTGCACCGCCCCCTACACTGCCCGAACACCACTGCACTGCACTGCCCTAAACCCTGAAACACCACCCCCAGCATGACCCCCTATACTGCTCGAACACCACTGCACTGCCCCAATTCCTGAAACACCACCCCCAGCATGACCCCCTACACTGCCCGAACACCACTGCCCTAAACCCTGAAACACCACCCCTGCACGACCCCCTACACTGCCCGAACACCACTGCACTGCCCTAAACCCTGAAACACCACCCCCTGCACGACCCCCTACACTGCCCGAACACCACTGCACTGCCCTAAACCCTGAAACACCACCCCCAGCACGACCCCCTACACTGCCCGAACACCACTGCACTGCCCTAAACCCTAAAACACCACCCCCAGCACGACCCCCTACACTGCCCGAACACCACTGCACTGCCCTAAACCCTAGAACACTACCCCCAGCATGACCCCCTGCACTACCTGAACACCACTGCACTACCCTAAACCCTAAAATACTACCCCCAGCACGACCCCCTACACTACCCGAACACCACTGCACTGCCCTAAACCCTAAAACACTCCCCCCAGCATGACCCCCTACACTACCCGAACACCACTGCACTGCCCTAAACCCTAAAACACTACCCCCAGCACGACCCCCTACACTACCTAAACACCACTGCACTGCCCTAAACCCTAAAACACTACCCCCGCATGACCCCCTACACTACCCAAATACCAATGCACTACCCTAATCCCTAAAACACTATCCCCGCACAACCCCCTACACTACGCAAAGACCACTGCACTACCCTAAACTCTAAAACAATACCCCCGCACTACTCCCTACACTACCCAAAGACCACTGCACTACCCTAAACCCTAAAACACTGACCTCCTACACTACACAAACACCACTGCACTACCCTAAACCCTAAAATACTACCCCCAGCACGAACCCCTACACTACCCAAACACCACTGCACTACCCTAAACCATAAAACACTACCCCCAGCACGTACCCCCTACGCTACCCAAACACCACTGCACTACCCTAAACCCTAAAACACTACCCCCAGCACGTACCCCCTACACTACCCAAACACCATTGCACTACCCTAAACCCTAAAACACTACCCCCAGCAGTATCCCCTACACTACCCAAACACCACTGCACTACCCTAAACCCTAAAACACTACCCCCAGCACGACTCCCTACACTGCCCGAACACCACTGCACTGCCCTAAACCCTGAAACACCACCCCGTGCATGACCCCCTACACTGCCCGAACACCACTGCACTGCCCTAAACCCTGAAACACCACCCCCAGCGCGACCCCCTACACTGCCCGAACACCACTGCACTGCCCTAAACCCTGAAACACCACCCCCTGCACAACCCCCTACACTGCTTGAACACTACTGCACTGCCCTAAACCCAGAAACACCATCCCCAGCACGACCCCCTATACTGCACGAACACCACTGCACTGCCCTAAACCCTGAAACACTATCCCCAGCAAGACCCCCTACACTGCCCGAACACCACTGCACTGCCCTAAACCCTGAAACATCACCCCCAGCAAGACCCCCTACACTGCCCGAACACCACTGCCCTAAACCCTGAAACACCACCCCCAGCAAGACCCCCTACACTGCCCAAACACCACTGCACTGCCCTAAACCCTGAAACACCAGCCCCAGCACGACCCCCTACACTGCCCGAACACCACTGCACTGCCCTAAACCCTGAAACACCACCCCCTGCACGACCCCCTACACTGCCCGAACACCACTGTACTGCCCTAAACCCTGAAACCCCACCCCCAGCATCACCCCCTACACTGCCAGAACACCACTGCACTGCCCTAAACCCTGAAACACCACCCCCTGCACGACCCCCTACACTGCCCGAACACTACTGCACTGCCCTAAACCCTGAAACACCACCCCCAGCACGACCCCCTACACTGCACGAACACCACTGCACCGCCCTAAACCCTGAAACACTACCCCCAGCAAGACCCCCTACACTGCCCGAACACCACTGCACTGCCCTAAACCCTGAAACATCACCCCCAGCAAGACCCCCTACACTGCCCGAACACCACTGCCCTAAACCCTGAAACACCACCCCCAGCAAGACCCCCTACACTGCCCGAACACCACTGCACTGCCCTAAACCCTGAAACACCACCCCCAGCAAGACCCCCTACACTGCCCGAACACCACTGCACTGCCCTAAACCCTGAAACACCACCCCCAGCACGACCCCCTACACTTCCCGAACACCACTGCTCTGCCCAAAACCCTGAAACACCAGCCCCAGCACGACCCCCTACACTGCCCGAACACCACTGCACTGCCCTAAACCCTGAAACACCAGCCCCAGCACGACCCCCTACACTGCCTGAACACCACTGCCCTAAACCCTGAAACACCACCCCCAGCACGACCCCCTACACTTCCCAAACACCACTGCACTGCCCTAAACCCTGAAACACCAGCCCCAGCACAACCCCGTACACTGCCCGCACACCACTGCACTGCCCTAAACCCTGAAACACCAGCCCCAGCACAACCCCGTACACTGCCCGAACACCACTGCACTGCCCTAAACCCTGAAACACCAGCCCCAGCACGACCGCCTGCACTGCCCGAAAACTACTGCACTGCCCTAAACCCTGAAACACCACCCCCAGCAAGACTACCTACACTGGCCGAACACCACTGCACTGCCCTAAACCCTGAAACACCACCCCCTGCATGACCCCCTACACTGCCCAAACACTACTGCACTGCCCTAAACCCTGAAACACCACCCCTCAGCACGACACCCTACACTGCCCGAACACCACTGCACTGCCCTAAACCCTGAAACACCACCCCAGCACGACCCCCTACACTGCCCGAACACCACTGCACTAAACCCTGAAACACCACCCCCTGCATGACCCCCTACACTGCCGGAACACCACTGCACTGCCCTAAACCGTGAAACACCACCCCCAGCACAACCCCCTACACTGCCCTAACACCACTGCACTGCCCTAAACCCTGAAACATCAGCCCCAGCACAACCCCCTACACTGCCTGAGCACCATTGCTCTGCCCTAAACCCTGAAACACTAGCCCCAGCACGACCCACTACACTGCCCGAACACCACTGCACTGCCCTAAACCCTGAAACACCACCCCCAGCACGACCCCCTACACTGCCCGAACACCACTGCACTGCCCTAAACCCTGAAACACCAGCCCCAGCAAGACCCCTACACTGCCCGAACACCACTGCATTGCCCTAGACTCTGAAACACCAGCCCCAGCAAGACCCCCTACACTGCCCGAACACCACTGCATTGCCCTAGACTCTGAAACACCAGCCCCAGCAAGACCCCCTACACTGCCCGAACACCACTGCACTGCCCTAAACCCTGAAACATCAGCCCCAGCATGACCCCCTACACTGCCCGAACACCACTGCACTGCCCTAAACCCTGAAACACCAGCCCCAGCACGAACCCCTACACTGCCCGAACTCCACTGCACTGCCCTAAACCCTGAAACACCAGCCCCAGCACGAACCCCTACACTGCCCGAACACCACTGCACTGCCCTAAACTCTGAAACACCAGCCCCAGCACCACCCCCTACAATGCCCGAACACCACTGTACTGCCCTAAACCCTGAAACACCACCCCTGCACCGCCCCCTACACTGACCGAACACCACTGCACTGCCCTAAACCCTGAAACACCACCCCCTGCACGACCCCCTACACTGCCCGAACACCACTGCACTGCCCTAAACCCTGAAACACCACCCCCTACACTGCCCAAACACCACTGCACTGCCCTAAACCCTGAAACACCACCCCCTGCACCGCCCCCTACACTGCCCGAACACCACTGCACTGCCCTAAACCCTGAAACACCACCCCCAGCATGACCCCCTACACTGCCCAAACACCACTGCCCCAAACCCTGAAACACCACCCCTGCACGACCCCCTACACTGCCCGAACACCACTGCACTGCCCTAAACCCTGAAACACCACCCCCTACACTGCCCAAACACCACTGCACTGCCCTAAACCCTGAAACACCACCCCCTGCACCGCCCCCTACACTGCCCGAACACCACTGCACTGCACTGCCCTAAACCCTGAAACACCACCCCCAGCATGACCCCCTTTACTGCTCGAACACCACTGCACTGCCCCAATTCCTGAAACACCACCCCCAGCATGACCCCCTACACTGCCCGAACACCACTGCCCTAAACCCTGAAACACCACCCCTGCACGACCCCCTACACTGCCCAAACACCACTGCACTGCCCTAAACCCTGAAACACCACCCCTGCATGACCCCCTACACTGCCCGAACACCACTGCACTGCCCTAAACCCTAAAACACCACCCCCAGCACGACCCCCTACACTGCCCGAACACCACTGCACTGCCCTAAACCCTAAAACACCACCCCCAGCACGACCCCCTACACTGCCCAAACACCACTGCACTGCCCTAAACCCTAGAACACTACCCCCAGCATGACCCCCTGCACTACCTGAACACCACTGCACTACCCTAAACCCTAAAATACTCCCCCCAGCATGACCCCCTACACTACCCGAACACCACTGCACTGCCCTAAACCCTAAAACACTCCCCCAGCATGACCCCCTACACTACCCGAACACCACTGCACTGCCCTAAACCCTAAAACACTCCCCCAGCACGACCCCCTACACTACCTAAACACCACTGCACTGCCCTAAACCCTAAAACACTACCCCCGCATGACCCCCTACACTACCCAAATACCAATGCACTACCCTAATCCCTAAAACACTATCCCCGCACAACCCCCTACACTACGCAAAGACCACTGCACTACCCTAAACTCTAAAACAATACCCCCGCACTACTCCCTACACTACCCAAAGACCACTGCACTACCCTAAACCCTAAAACATGACCTCCTACACTACACAAACACCACTGCACTACCCTAAACCCTAAAATACTACCCCCAGCACGAACCCCTACACTACCCAAACACCACTGCACTACCCTAAACCATAAAACACTACCCCCAGCAGTACCCCCTACGCTACCCAAACACCACTGCACTACCCTAAACCCTAAAACACTACCCCCAACAGTACCCCCTACACTACCCAAACACCATTGCACTACCCTAAACCCTAAAACACTACCCCCAGCAGTATCCCCTACACTACCCAAACACCACTGTACTACCCTAAACCCTAAAACACTCCCCCCAGCATGACTCCCTATACTACCCAAACACCACTGCACTACCCTAAACCCTAAATCTACCCCCAGCATGACCCCCTACACTACACAAACACCACTGCACTACCCTAAACCCTAAAACACTACCCCCAGCACGACCCTCTTCACTACCTAAACACAACTGCACAATTTGTTACAGGCGTTGCAACGCAGGCCTGTGGTGCTTACTGGAAGTACCTGGTGGGCTAGTTGGGCCCCAGGGACTCTCAGGATTCAAGGTGACCTAATCCCCCAACTTAAAACGCGCCACGGGGCGCGTTTGCACAGTGGTGAAGGGAGGAGGCGGGGCCTCAGGTGACATGTGCGCAAACACGCCCTGTGGTGCGTTTAAGTTGGGGAGTTAATTCCTTTGAATCCTGGGGGCCAACTAGCCCACCAGGTACCTTCAGTAAGCACAACAGAGTTGCTTTCCAGAGAGGTGAAAAAGGTGCGTGGCCTCGGAACGCCTCTCTGCAACTCAGCTCTGTGGTCCTAACTGTAGGTACCTGGGGGGCTAGTTGGGCCCCAGGGACCCTCAGGATTCAGGGAGCTTAATCCCGCAACTTAAAACGCGCCACGGGGCGCGTTTGCACACATGTCACCTTAGGCCCCCCCTCCCTTCACCACTGTGCAAACCCGCACTGGCTCTGGTTAGTCAGAGTCAGTTACCACCAGTACCCGTCTGAAAAAGTTGTGGGCACAGGATGATTTTGCAACAAGGCCTCTTTCTGCTCCTCTGTTGGTTCTTTCTGCACATCTTTTTCTTCTTTCTGTGCGTTTTTTCTTCTTTCTTCACATGTCCTACCTCTGTTGGCATAGTTAGAAACTAGCATTTAAAAACCTTTGAAATTCACTTAAAAAATCATAGGTTTCAGGCACGTTATAGTTAGAAATTAGCATTTAAAAAACCTCTGAAATTCACTGAAAAAAACGTAGGTTTCAGGCACGTTATAGTTAGAAATTAGCATTTAAAAAACCTTTGAAATTCACTGAAAAAACCATAGGTTTCAGACACGTTATAGTTAGAAATTAGCATTTAAAAACCTTTGAAATTCACTGAAAAAACCATAGGTTTTAGGGACAGTTATAGTTAGTTGGACATTGCACTCGTACAAAACCCGTGAAATTCCCCTGTTATAGTTAGTTCAGCTAACTATAGCTCGCGCCCCCGCAATGCACTGCTGATGACGTCACATATTACATCACTCATGACATGGTCAGTGACATCACTGATGACATCACTGATGACATCTCAAATGACATCACTGATGACATCATCCATGTGATAATTTCATGCATCTTCTCACACCCTAATATAACTTTTGATACACCCACTCTAAATTACAGACTGCCATTCTCAAAACCATAGACACTCCAACACCAAAAACTACATACCCACTCACTGATTCTTAGGTCTACACACACATCCACTCACTCACCTGTACAGTCACTCATACTTACAGTCACTCAGTACAGGACTATCATATGCACTCATACACCTATATAAACACTCACACACCGCCACTCATCCATAGAGGTACTCACACACCTAGTCAGTCATGCAAAAATTAATCACACACCCATTTACTCACCTATACAGTTATACACACACCAGCTCACTTACTCATACAAATACTAGCACATTCTTACGCTCTTATACAATAACTGATACAAGCACACACGCATCCATACAGCCACTCTCACAATAACACACTCTCACTTATAGCCATTTAAATACTCTAACACACATATATACTGCCTTTTACATATGTAGTTACTCGCACATGTACCACTGAGATATACATTCACTCACTAACACACCCATACACACACTCACCCACCCAAGCAGTCCATCACAGATGCACTCTTGAAATCATGCACCCAGTGAATCACCCACTCACACATCTATGTATAGAGTCAAACACACCCCACCCACACAAACACTCAGGCAGCCATACAGATACTCAGAGAACCAATCAATAACCCATATAGACACTCATGTAGCTATTCGCAAATCCATGCATCCACTTACACACCAACAAACAGATGGATACAGACATTCACACAGTTTAGTCACTAACCCATGCATTCAGTAAGATACGTTTAATCACTCACTTGTAGAGTCAGTCACTCACGTACTAAATCATCCATTCAGACACTTATACACCCACTCATTCTTCAATACGCCTTTCCCTATATATATTAAACATATTTAAACTTTACAGAAACACACAGTCACTGGATGATGTCATCAGTGATGTCATCAGTGATGTCATCAGTGATGTCACTGACCATGTCATGAGTGATGTAATATGTGACGTCATCAGCAGTGCATTGCGGGGCGCGAGTTATAGTTAGCTGAACTAACTATAACGGGGAATTTCACGGGTTTTGTACGAGTGCAATGTCCAACTAACTATAACTGTCCCTAAAACCTATGGTTTTTTCAGTGAATATATATATATATATATATATTCACTGAAAAACCATAGGTTTTAGGAAAGTTATAGTTAGTTGGACATTGCACTCGTACAAAACCCGTGAAATTCCCCCGTTATAGTTAGTTCAGCTAACTATAACTCGCGCCCCGCAATGCACTGCTGATGACGTCACATATTACATCACTCATGACATGGTCAGTGACATCACTGATGACATCACTGATGACATCATCCAGTGACTGTGTGTTTCTGTAAAGTTTAAATATGTTTAATATAGATAGGGAAAGGCGTATTGAAGAATGAGTGGGTGTATAAGTGTCTGAATGGATGATTTATTAGGTGCGTGACTGACTCTATAAGTGAGTGATTATACGTATCTTACTGAATGCATGGGTTAGTGACTAAACTGTGTGAATGTCTGTATCCGTCTGTCTGTTGGTGTGTAAGCGGCTGCATGGGTTTGCGAATAGCTACATGAGTGTCTACATGGGTTATTGATTGGTTGTCTGAGTATCTGTATGGGTGCCTGAGTGTTTGTGTGGGTGGGGTGTGTGTGACTCTGTGCATAGATGTGTGAGTGGGTGATTCACTGGGTGCATGGTTTGAAGAGTGCATCTGTGATAGACTGTATGGATGGGTGAGTGTGTGTATGTGTGTATTAGTGAGTGAATGTATATCTCAGTGGTACATGTGTGAGTAACTACATATGTGAAAGGCAGTATATATGTGTGTTGGAGTATATAAATGGCTATAAGTGAGAGTGTGTGATTGTGAGAGTGGCTGTATGGATGAGTGTGTACTTGTATCAGTGATTGTATAAGAGCGTTAGAATGTGCTAGTATTTGTATGAGTAAGTGAGCTGGTGTGTGTATAACTGTACATCTGAGTAAATGGGAGTGTGATTAATTCTTTGCATGACTGACTAGGTGTGTGAGTACCTCTGTGGATGAGTGGCGGTGTGTGAGTGTCTATATAGGTGTATGAGTGCATTAGCTGAACTAACTATAACTGGGGAATTTCACGGGTTTTGTACGAGTGCAATGTCCAACTAACTATAACTTTCCCTAAAACCTATGGTTTTTTCAGTGAATTTCAAAGGTTTTTTAAGTGCTAATTTCTAACTATAACGTGCCTGAAACCTATGGTTTTTCAGTGAATTTCAAAGGTTTTTTAAATGCTAGTTTCTAACTATGCCTACAGAGGTAGGACATGTGAAGAAAGAAGAAAAACGCACAGAAAGAAGCAAAAGAAATGCAGAAAGAAGCAACAGAAGTCCACAAAGACGAAGAAAAGTGCAGGAAGAAGCAAAAGATGTGCAGAAAGAACCAACAGAGGAGCAGAAAGAGGCCTTGATCCAAAATCATCCTGTGCCCACAACTTTTTCCGACGTGTACTGGTGGTAACTGACTCTGACTAACCAGAGCCAGTGCTATGCTAAAACACACTTAGAATACAGTGAAAACACCTACATACACTAGGGAACACTATGCGTTGGGGTATCCCTGTGATTAGCATGACCTCATCTGTAAGTCCCTAGTACATTATTATGTTGGGCAGGGGGATTAAAACTACCTCTTAAAATGCGCTACAGGGCGCGTTTGCACAGTGGTGAAGGGAGGGGGGCCTGAGGTGACATGTTTGCAAACGCGCCCTGTGGCACGTTTTAACTTGCGGGATTAAGGCCCCTTGAATCCTGAGTGTCCCTGGGGCCCAACTAGCCCCCGAGGTACCTAAAGTTAGGACCACAGAGCTGAGTTGCAGAGAGGCGTTCTGAGGCCACGCACCTTTTTTCACCTCTCTGCAACGCAACTCTGTTGTGCTTACTGAAGGTACCTGGTGGGCTAGTTGGACTCCAGGGACCCTCAGGATTGAAGGGGACTTAATCCCCCAACTTAAAACATGCCATGGGGCCTGTTTGCACACATGTCACCTCAAGCCCCGCCCCCTCCCTTCACCACTGTGCAAACACGCCCCGTGGCACGTTTTAAGTTGGGGGATTAAGTCCCCTTGAATCATGAGGGTCCCTGGGGTCCAACTAGCCCACCCTGTACCTCCAGTATGCACCAGGGAGCTGCGTTGCAGAGAGGTGTTCAGAGGCCACGCCCATTTTTACACCTCTCTGCAACGTAGCTCTGTGGCACTTTCTGGACGTACCTGGTGGGCTAGTTGGCCCCCAGGGACCCTCAGGATTGAAGGGGATTTAATTCTCCATCTTCAAACGCATCACGGGGCCTGTTTGCACACATGTCACCTGAAGCCCCGCCCCTCCCTTCACCACTGTGCAAACGCGCCCCGTGGCGCGTTTTAAGTTGGGGGATTAAGTCCCCTTGAATCCTGAGGGTCCCTGGAGTCCAACTAGCCCACCATGTACCTCCAAAAAGCACCACAGAGCTGCGTTGCAGAGAGGTGTAAAAAGGGCCATGGCCTCTGTACACCTCTCTGCAACGCAGCTCCCTGGCACATACTGGAGGTTCCTGGTGGGCTAGTTGGCCCCCAGGGACCCCCAGTATTCAAGGGGAATTACTTCTTCTTCTTACAACGCGCCAGGGGGCGCGTTTTCAGACTGCTGCAGGGAGGGGGCGGGGCCTCAGGCACGATGCCGGTCTTTTTTTTTTTCTTTCTTTTTTTTTCTATGGGAGGGGGGCTGTGTGGCCCCCCTTCCCTGGGCCTCTATTGGCCCCGGGGACCCCATTCCCCGGGGCATGCCCTCTTTTTTTAAAATCATAAATATTTGGAGGGGGGCTGCGTGGCCCCCGTCCTCAGGCCATTTAAGGCCCCGGAGACCCCATCCCCCGGGGCCAGCCTTTACGTTTTAAAACATTTTTTTAAAACTTTTATTTTTGGGAGGGGGCTGCGTGGCCCCCTCCCGGGCCACTGATGACCCCGGGGACCCCATCCCCCGGGGCCTGGCCACTCGTTGGGGACCTTGGGGGGTCCCCAATCCTCGCACGTGTCCCGCCGGCTCCCCGCGTCCTGCGGGAGCCGGCATTGCTTTCCATAAGGAGAGCTGCTGACATGCAGCTCCCCTTATGGAAAAGCAATCTGCTTTGCTTCATTGAAGCGAGAGCAGGTTTCCCTGCTCTCGCTTCAATGAAGCAAAGCAAGTTTGCAATGACTGGACGGGAGCCACGCGGCTCCCGTCCTGCCATTGCAAACAGCACCACCCTGGGACACTGTAGGAAACGGCCCTGGGGGGTGGCGGTCCCCAGGGCCACCACAGGCTCCAGGAGGGGGGCCGCGCAGCCTCCCTCCCAACATCTACATAGCCCCGGGGAGGTGGTGGTCCCCGGGGCTTCGGGGGTCCAAAACGGACACCCACATTTATTTTGTTAGTGCCCCGGGGAGGTGGTGGTCCCCGGGGCATGTGGGGGGGCTGAAGCCCCCCCACACAGGTCATTTAAAAAAAAAATAAGCCCCGGGGGTGGCGGTCCCCGGGGCTGCGGGGGGGCCGTGTGCCCCCCCGCCTGCATTATTTATATAAAGCCCCGGGGGGTGGCGGTCCCCGGGGCTTGGGGGGCCTTAGAGGCCCCCCCATTAAATATAAATGAACCCCTGCATGCCCCCAGGACTTGGCCCACCCGGGGGCAAAATAGCCTCGAAGCGCGGGAGACCGCGCTTCGATTTTTTTTTTTATCACGGCGGGATCCACGCACCCTAAGCGCATCCCGCCGATTTAAAAAAAAAAAAAATGCTTTTTCCTGCCCAGGGGGTCCTTGTGGGACCCCCTGAGCAGACCTAGGGGGTCAGGGTGTTTCTACCCTGCCCCCTTTTTGCGTTTTGCGACTTGTTTCTGTGCCTCGGTTCTACTGAGGCACAAAATGGCTGCCAACACTTCCTGATTTGGAGTGTTGATAGCCACTTGACAGCCAATTAGCATGCAGCTCGTGATCGGGAGGGTAAGCGGACCCTACGCGGCCATAGATATATATGTGATTTTTCTTTTGATTTTCTCAGGAACTACTGAACGGATTTACACCATTTAAGCAAAAGGCATGACTCTGAACCAAGGGCTACCTTTTTGCTAAATTTGGTGTAATTCCGTTCAGCAGTTCGGGCTGTAGCTGCGATGAAAGGTTCCTATGGAAAATTGCATGGGGAAAACACGTTTTGGGACCCCCTTTTTTCTCGGCCCCCGCTTGCCAAATCACCCCGAAACTTTCAAGATAGGAGCGGACCGGAGCGGGCCATAAGTTTTGAAACTTTCACGAAGATTCATCAACCGGCGCCAAAGTTATTTCAAATAGAATGTTGTGGATTTCCTATGGAAAATAGGTCCTAACTTTACCGACCGCCAGTAGGTAATATATATACATACATATATATATGTATGTACATATATATATACATAGATTATATATATATTTATATTTATGTGGGTATATGGTGTTTAGAAGAGTGAGTGGGTTTGTGAATATATATATGTATACATACATATATATATAGATATAGATATATTTTTCAGTAAAAAACAACGGTTACAGGGATGTGAAAGTTAAGTTTAGATTTTATACACACAAAACCATAAAAATTCAGCAGTTAATTTTATTTCAAATAACTATAACTCGTGCCCTAAGGTAACTATAACTCACTCCCCACCATGCACATGTTTCTCATCAATAATTTCACTGCAAATGTTGCAGTGATATTATCAATGATGTCATAGAGGTTGTCATGAATAAGGTAATATGTGAGGTAATTAGCAGTGCAAGGCCATGTTGTGAGATATGGTTACCTTAGGACACAAGTTATAGTTACTTGAGATATTTATCAATATAACTGCTGAATTTCTATAGTTTTGTATGTGTAAAATCCGAAACTAACTATAACGTCCCTGTAACCTTTGTTTTTTTTCAGTGAATTTCTATGTTTTTTCATGCTATTTCCTAACTATAACATCCCTGTTACCTGCGTATGTGAGTGTGTGGTGGGTGTGTCAGTGCATGTGTGAGTAGCTGTGTGGGTCTGTGAGTAGGTATGTGAGTGGCTGTCTAGGTCTGTGAGTTGGTGTGTGAGTGGCAGTATGTGTGTGCACATAGGTATGTGAGTGGGTATGCGATTGCCTCTGTGGGTGTGTGAGTAGTTGTCTGGGCATCTGAGTGAGTGTATGAGTGGCTGTTTGAGTGTGTAAGTGGATGTGGATATGTGAGTGGTTTGCTGGTTCTCTGAGTGTGTGAGTGGCTGTATGGGTTTGTGAGTGGGTGTGTGAGTGGTTGTGTGTTTATGTAAGTAGGTGTGTGAGTGGGTGAGTGAGTGCATGCATATGTGACTGGCTGTATAGGTCTGTGAGCGGGTGTGTGTGTGCTTTTGTGGATCTCTGGGTGAGTGCAAGTGGCTGTACAGGTGTGTACATGGGTGTGTGAGTACCTGTGTGGGTAAGTATATGGGTGTGTGAGTAGGTGTGTGAGTGATTTTGTGAGTCTCTGAGTGGGTGTGTGAGTGGCTTGAGTGGGTGTGTGATTGTTTCCATGGGTGTGTACGTGGGTGTGGGTGACTGTGTGGGTGGGTGGGTATGTAAGTGGTTCTCTAGATCTCTGACTGGGTATGTTAGTGGCTGTATGGGTGTGTGAGTGGTGTTCTGGGTCTCTGAGTGGGTGTGTGAATGGCTGTATGGATATGTGAGTGGGTGTGTGAGTGGTTGTGTAAGTGGGTATGTGAGTGACTGTGTAATTGTGTCTGTGAGTTGGTGTATTTTTTTAATTGGCATCTGGATCCACAGATCCACAGTGGATTAACCAGGGGGGCTGCACTGAGCATGGCAGTGGATCTGCAAAAACATTTTTGGACATTTTCTTGCCCATGAGGGGTCCCTCACAGACCCCTCCAGCAGTCCCATGAGGTCAGGATACCTCTATCCTGACCCCTATATCCTATTTATACTTTATGTCCCCCCAGGGAGCCATGTCCCGATTAACAAAATAGCGGCTGCAAATTTTCTCTGAGGTTTTCGCCATCCAATCATGGCATTACTTTTGGCTTGTGGATCCACGGGTCCACAGTGGTAGATCCACGTGTCTAGATATGCATAAATATTTTTTCTTTAATAACTCCAAAACTACTCAACAGATTTATACCAAATTATGAAAAGTACTCTTTCTGGACCAAGATCTAGCTTTCTGCTGAATTTGGGGTATTTCTGTTCAGCAGTTCGGGCTGTAGACATGTCTAAAATCCGTATGGGAAATTGGGGTAAATTTGTTTTGGGACCCACTTTTTCTCGGCCCCCACTTGATGAATCACCCCAAAACGTTCCAGACAGCAGCTGAAGTGAATGGCAAACTAGTTTTGAAATTTTCTTCAAACAGTGCCAAAGTAATTAGCAAAATAAAAAATGCTTTTCCTATGGAAACTAGGTCCTAATTATAACTACCTTAAATATATACATTATATATTTATGAATTCAATAAAGTTTTTATTGATTGTTCGAAGCAAAACCATATATAATACATTATATATTTATATTACCTACTGGTAGGTAGTTATAGTTAGGACCTGATTTCTATTAAAAGCTATTTTTGATTTGCCATTAACTTTGGCATCGTTTGACGAATCTTCACGAAATTTTCAAAACTAATTTAACGCTCACTTCAGCTCTGGTTTCAAAAATTTCGGAGTGATCTGTCAAGTGGGGGCTGAGAAAAAGGTGGTGTCCCAAAACATTTTTTCTCCATGTTAATTTCCATAGGAAACTTTAGACATGGCTACAGTCCGAACTGCTGAACGGAATTACACCAAATTTGGCAAAAAGGTAGCTCTTGGTCCAGAAAGTACTCCTTTTGTTAAATGGTGTAAATCAGTTTATTAGTTCCTGAGAAATTTAAAGATTTCTCAAATATACAACTGTGGCCACGGTGGATTCGCTACCCCTACCGATCTCGTGCCTGAGATCTGACTGGCTGCCAACACTTCAAACCAGGAAGTGTTGGCAGCCATCTTGTGACTCCGGTTGAACCAAGTCACAAGCAAAAACATTAAAAAAAAGAAAAGAGGGCAGGGTAGAAACACCCTGAGCCCTGGGCCTGTTCAGGGGATCCCACAAGGACCCCAGGGCCGAAAAAGGCATATTTTTTTAATTTTCAGCGGGAGTCGCGTTGGATCCATGAATCCCACCGAAAATTAAAAACAAGCATTTGTAATGCAATAGGTCTCGTATTTGCGACAGTTTATGGTATTGGCATTGTAAATGACATTGCCTTTTATTTATCTGTTTTAAATAAAATGCATTGTCATTTACAATGCCAATAGCTCAAACTCTTGTAAATGCGAGACCTCTGGGACAGTGGATCTCTAGGGTTTTTGGGCAAACCTATGAGACATTTTATTAGGTTCACTGAAAACAATAACGCACACAATTAGCGGATGTGCACAGTCAGCAATATTTGTAGAGCAATGCACAGTTGTTTTACTGTATTTTATTGTTGGGGACGAGAATATATCTGTACCCCAATGGGAAGGCCTGAGGTAATGGCAAGAACGAATTGAAAGTACAGTTTATGAAATGTTATTAGCAAGTACTGATTTATGAATGCTTTCCACATGGTGTGTCTGTCTGTACTCCCATTAGCAGGCAATCAACCTGCAGCATTACATTTTCCTCCCTGTCTCAGTAGCACCTTTGCCTTCTTGGTTACCGTTCCTTCCATGTACAAACTCAGATGAGCAGCCCTCGCACCCCACTCCGTGCATGACAAGAAGCAGTGACGGGTATCCTGCTGTGCAGCTCCGATATCCACCAGTGTTATCGGTCGTTAAAAACTAGGGCTAAAGACAGCACGAGACATTTCCAGTCATGACTGCTGCTGATCCAAGTGTCACTTTGTTATTGCTGTGGTCTCTGTGGTTTGCTTTCCACGGTGTGGGCACATTTTTTTCCAGTTTTTTTTCCAACTGCCTGTTCTGATCTCATGTTAAATTCTGTTTTTCTCTGTCGGATGCGCAAAAAATATTTGCAATGCAATAGGTCTCGCATTTACAAGAGTTTGAGCTATTGGCATTTACAATGCCAATAGCTTAAACTCTCGCCAATGCGAGAGCTATTGTATTTCAAATATTTTTTGTGTCAAAGCGCCCCATGCTGCGCATTCACGTTAATGGAGGCCGCGCCCCTTTCTTTAGACAAGCTGCGTCTAAAGAAAGGGGCGTGGCCGACATTAAAGTGAAACCAGGGCATTGGGGCTTTAACAACAAAAAGCATCTGTTTGTCAAGCTGACAAACAAATGCTTTTTTTTGTAAAAGCACCCCATGCCGCACTTTCACTTTAATAGCGGCCACGCACCTTTCTTTAGACGCGGATTGTCTAAAGAAAGGGGTGCGGCCTCCATTAATGTGAAAGCGCCGCATGGGCGCTAGTGTACAAAAGAAAATTTTAATAAATAAATATGTACGGCCGCTATACTTTGAGCGGACCACGCTGCTAAATTAAAGAAAGAAAGAAACGCAGCCGCTATAGTTAAAGCAGACCGCCATTGGTTATTAAAATAAAAGCCGGTGGTGTGCTGCGACTTAGCGGGTGGAATAGGGGCAAATCATTGAACAAAATAGTGCTCACAGCCAAGATAAAGCAGACCGTGTATCAAGACAAGTAAAAGGTCCAGTCGTTATGGGAGGTTACAAATGCAGACAAGGCAGTACCAAGGAGGGACTAACAAGCCTATTCAGGAATAAAAAGCAACCATTTCGCAAGGACGGTAACAGGAGCCAATTGAAAAGATGGGCGGGACATGGGTGGACCAAATAACACAACACACTGTTTCTGGACCAATAGCTACCTTTCTGCCAAATTTGGTGTAATTCCGTTCAGGGG
>CAWUFW010027660.1:0-25586 GCA_963921515.1 Calotriton arnoldi | reverse complement strand
TGAGAACAATGCCAGGGAAAGCTCTCCACTATATGCTCCAAGTCTTCCCAATACATTGAATAAAAAGGTGTGAGTGATTAAAACAGCTTGGCTGACCAACTCATTCTAGGGAAAAACCACTAGGTGGGTACATTTATGTAATATTTCATTTGTATCCAATATGCGTAGCTAATTCCTCTCCACTATTGAGCCCATTAGGAAATTTAGTGTTAAGCTCGATAATGAACCTGGATTCAGTAATTCGTAGGAGTTTCTCTCTATCTCCGCCACGAGGATGAGATACAATCCTATCAATCCCATAGAATATTAGTAAATTGGGATTGCTCTGGTGTTTCATCTGGAAATGTCTGGCCACTGGATAATTCAAATCCGCATGTGTTATGGCTCTCATATGCTGTAGAACCCTGGTTTTCAGCTGCAGTTTTGTGCTGCCTGTGTATCTCAGACCGCACGGGCATTCCAAGATATAAACTACGTAGTCACTCGTGCAGGTTATAAATCTAGTAATTTCCCTAGTTTTACCTGGATAAATATTATAGTTATCCCTGCTAGGACTGTGTTTGCATGCCTTGCATGAATTGCACTTGTGGAATCCTTTAGTTGTTCCCAACCATGTGCTGCTGGTAGGTGATGGTTGATAACTATGTACAAGATGGTCCCTTAATGATTTAGATTTACGGTAGGTTATGAGTGGAGCTTTCCCTATGCTTTTCCCTATAATAGGATCTGTTTCCAATAGGCCCCAATGTCGTTTCAACATACGTTGTAAGTGGCCTGATCTCATATTATAAGTAGTGATCATTCTAGGGATGTACAGTAGTTACAGTTCTTGCAATGGGCAACACAATTTCAAACACAATGCAACATTGAGCTCAATGTGAATTTCTAGCTAAATGCAATTAGTTACTTTATGGATTACTTTTCTAACCACAGGACTGGATCCTAGATTCAGTCCTGGGACATCTCCTGTAAACAGTTGAGTAAAAGCGTTTTGGTTACAGTAGTGATTTTTAAGGAATATTATTGTATTTTAAAAGTTGACACTTAGAAACTTTTTCACATAGAATCACCAATGTTATCCTATGGGAGGAAAATCACTTAGCAGATAAGTAGTGTTATCGTTACTTTTTCTTACTCAGTGGTGGATCCTGGATCCAGCACTGGTGCATCTCCTGTAAACAGTTGAAAGAATGCGTTTAAGTCATACAGGCGATTTTTAAGGAATATTTGTAGTTTGTGAAAATCAACACAAACTTTTCTGCTGAAAACCAGACAATGGATTCCTATGGAAGGAAATATAAGTTACTGGTAAGTACGGTTAAAATTACTTTTCAGGATCAGTACTGGGCTGAAAGATGCAGCACTGAGGTCTCTCCTGATAACAGGTGAGTAAATCGGAATTCGTAGTTCGGCTGATTTTAGAGGAATATTTGTATGTTTCAAAATTCGACACTTAGAAACTTTTTCAGCAAAAAGCAGACAATGATATCCCATGGAAGGAAATTCAAGTTACTGGTAAGTACGGTTAAAATTACTTTTCAGGATCAGTACTGGGCTGAAAGATGCAGCACTGAAGTCTCTCCTGATAACAGGTGAGTAAATCGGAATTCGTATTTCGGCTGATTTTAGAGGAATATTATAAAGTTCCAAAACTCCACACTTAGAAGAATTTCCAAGTGAAACCAGTCAATGTTAGCCTATGGAAGGAAATTCAAGTTACTGGTAAGTACGGTTAAAATTACTTTTCAGGATCAGTACTGGGCTGAAAGATGCAACACTGAGGTCTCTCCTGATAACAGGTGAGTAAATAGGAATTCGTAGTTCGGCTGATTTTAGAGGAACATTTGCACAATGGGGAAGGGAGGGGGCGGGGCCTGAGGTGACATCTGTGCAAACGCGCCCCGTGGCGCGTTTTAAGTTGGGGGATTAAGTCCCCTTGAATCATGAGGGTCCCTGGGGTCCAACTAGCCCACCCTGTACCTCCAGTATGCGCCAGGGAGCTGCGTTGCAGAGAGGTGTTCAGAGGCCACGCCCCTTTATGTACCTCTCTGCAATGCAGCTCTGTGGCGCTTTCTGGACCTGTTGGGCGAGTTGGCCCCCAGGGACCCTCAGGATTGAAGGGGATTTAATTCCCCATCTTAAAACGCGCCACGGGGCCTGTTTGCACACATGTCACCTGAAGCCCCGCCCCCTCCATTCACCACTGTGCAAACGCACCCCGTGGCGCATTTTAAGTTGGGGGATTAAGTCCCCTTGAATCCTGAGGGTCCCTGGAGTCCAACTAGCCCACGATGTACTTCTAAAAAGCGCCACAGAGCTGCGTTGCAGAGAGGTGTAAAAGGGGCGTGGCCTCTGTACACCTCTCTGCAAGGCAGCCCCTGGCGCATACTGGAGGTTCCTGGTGGGCTAGTTGGCCCCAGGGACCCCCAGTATTCAAGGGGAATTACTTCCCTTCTTAAAACGCGCCAGGGGCGCGTTTGCAGAGTACTGCAGGGAGGGGGCGGGGCCTCCGGCACGATGCCGGTCGTTTTTCTTTTGTTTTGTTTTTTATGGGAGGGGGGCTGCGTAGCCCCCCTTCCCTTGGCCACTTTTGGCCCCGGGGACCCCATCCCCCGGGGCCTGAGCA
Organism: Calotriton arnoldi; assembly: GCA_963921515.1. Taxonomy (NCBI): domain Eukaryota; kingdom Metazoa; phylum Chordata; class Amphibia; order Caudata; family Salamandridae; genus Calotriton; species Calotriton arnoldi. Next base: position 22,960 of record CAWUFW010027660.1, on the reverse strand, counting down.
ATTTATTTATTTTTTAAATTAAAAAAAACGGGAAGGGGGCCGCGTGGCCCCCTTCCCTGGGCCTGTATTGGCCCCGGGGACCCCATCCCCGGGGCATGCCCTCGATTTTTTTTTTAAATTTGGAGGGGGACTGCGTGGCCCCCTCCTCAGGCCATTTAAGGCCCCGGGGACCCCATCCCCGGGGCCGGCCTTGCCCTTTTTTTTTTTTTTTTTTTAAATTTTTTATTTGGGGAGGGCGGCTGTGTGGCCCCCCTCCCTGGCCACTTATGGTCCCGGGGACCCCATCCCCCAGGGCCTGGCCTCTGGTTGGGGACTGGGGGTCCCCAATCCCCTCACAGTCCCAGCCGGCTCCCCGCTTCCTACGGGAGCCGGCATTGCTTTCCACATGGGGAGCAGCTAACATGCTGCTCCCCATGTGGAAAAGCAATTAGATTTGCATTTTGAAAGAGAGAGCAGGTTTCCTGCTCTCTCTTTCAAAATGCAAACCAAGTTTAGCTATGACAGGACGGGAGCCGCGAGGCTCCAGTCCTGTCATAGCAAACTACAGTGTCCCGGGGTAGGCACCCCAGGACACTGCAGGAGCCGGCCCTGGGGGGTGGTGGTCCCCAGGGCCATCAAGGGCTCCAGGAGGGGGCCGCACGGCCCCCTCCCATCCAGTGCACAGCCCCGGGGAGGTGGTGGTCCCCGGGGCTTTGGGGAGCTGGAGCCCCCCACACAGGTTAAATTTTTTTTTAAAAAGAAGCCCCGGGGGTGGCGGTCCCCGGGGCTGCGGGAGGGCCAAGAGCCCTCCTGCACCATTATTTTCTAAAGCCCCGGGGGGTGGTGGTCCCCGGGGCTTGGGGGGCCTTAGAGGCCCCCCACATTAAATCTAAACCCCCCCACCCGGGGGCAAATAAACATCGAAGCGCGGGAGGCGCAACAGACAGACGGATACAGACATTCACCCAGTTTAGTCACTAACCCATGCATTCAGTAAGATACGTTAAATCACTCACTTATAGAGTCAGTCACGCACCTACTAAATCATCCATACAGACACTTACACACCCACTCATTCTTCAATACGTCTTTTCCTATATATATTAAAAATATTTAAACTTTACAGAAACACAAAGTCACTGGATGATGTCATCAGTGATGTCATCAGTGATGTCATTTGAGATGTCATCAGTGATGTCATCAGTGATGTCACTGACCATGTCATGAGTGATGTAATATGTGACGTCATCAGCAGTGCATTGCGGGGCGCGAGTTATAGTTAGCTGGACTAACTATAACGGGGAATTTCACGGGTTTTGTACGAGTGCAATGTCCAAATAACTATAACTGTCCCTAAAACCTATGGTTTTTTCAGTGAATTTCAAAGGTTTTTTAAATGCTAATTTGTAACTATAACGTCCCTGAAACCTATGTTTTTTCAGTGAATTTCAAAGGTTTTTAAATGCTAATTTGTAACTATAACATGTCTGAAACCTACGGTTTTTTCAGTGAATTTCAAAGGTTTTGTAAATGACAATTTTTAAATGTATTAATTGTTATATAAATTTTTTTCATACTGATTTCCAAATTGTTTAGAAACAATTTTTTTTACATATTTTATTTTTTAAATTACATTGTAATTACATTATACATTACATTACAAAAAATACTTTCTCAGAATGAATTACTTTAGTTTAAATACTTTGCACATAGGCAATAGACTTTTAAGTACAGTAGTTACAGTTGTTGCAATGGGCAACACATTTTCAAACACAATGCAACATTCAGCTCAATGTGAATTTCTAGTTAAATGCAATTAGTTACTTTATGGATTACTTTTCTAACCACAGGACTGGATCCTAGATTCAGTCCTGGGACATCTCCTGTAAACAGTTGAGTAAAAGCGTTTTGGTTACAGTAGTGATTTTTAAGGAATATTATTGTATTTTAAAAGTTGACACTTCGAAACTTTTTCTCATAGAATCACCAATGTTATCCTATGGAAGGAAATTCACTTAGCAGGTAAAAACTGTTATCGTTACTTTTTCTTACTCAGTGTTGGATCCTGGATCCAGCACTGGTGCATCTCCTGTAAACAGTTGAAAGAATGCGTTTAAGTCATACAGGCGATTTTTAAGGAATATTTGTAGTTTGTGAAAATCGACACTTTGAAAGTTTTCTGCTGAAAACCAGACAATGGATTCCTATGGAAGAAAATATAAGTTACTGGTAAGTACGGTTAAAATTACTTTTCAGGGTCAGTGCTGGGCTAAAAGATGCAGCACTGGGTTCTCTCCTGATAACAGGTGAGTAAATTGGAATTCGTACTTTGGTTGATTTTAGAGGAATATTATAAAGTTCCAAAACTCCACACTTAGAAGAATTTCCAAGTGAAACCAGTCAATGTTAGCCTATGAAGGAAATTCAAGTTACCGGTAAGTACGGTTAAAATTACTTTTCAGGACCAGTACTGGGCTGAAAGATGCAGCACTGAGGTCTCTCCTGATAACAGGTGAGTAAATCGGAATTCGTATTTCGGCTGATTTTAGAGGAATATTTTAAAGTTCCAAAACTCCACACTTAGAAGAATTTCCAAGTGAAACCAGTCAATGTTAGCCTATGAAGGAAATTCAAGTTACCGGTAAGTACGGTTAAAATTACTTTTGAGGATCAGTACTGGGCTGAAAGATGCAGCACTGAGGTCTCTCCTGATAACAGGTGAGTAAATCGGAATTCGTATTTCGGCTGATTTTAGAGGAATATTTTAAAGTTCCAAAACTCCACACTTAGAAGAATTTCCAAGTGAAACCAGTCAATGTTAGCCTATGAAGGAAATTCAAGTTACCGGTAAGTACGGTTAAAATTACTTTTGAGGATCAGTACTGGGCTGAAAGATGCAGCACTGAGGTCTCTCCTGATAACAGGTGAGTAAATCGGAATTCGTATTTCGGCTGATTTTAGAGGAATATTTTAAAGTTCCAAAACTACACACTTAGAAGAATTTCCAAGTGAAACCAGTCAATGTTAGCCTATGAAGAAAATTCAAGTTACCGGTAAGTACGGTTAAAATTACTTTTCAGGACCAGTACTGGGCTGAAAGATGCAGCACTGAGGTCTCTCCTGATAACAGGTGAGTAAATCGGAATTCGTATTTCGGCTGATTTTAGAGGAATATTTTAAAGTTCCAAAACTCCACACTTAGAAGAATTTCCAAGTGAAACCAGTCAATGTTAGCCTATGAAGGAAATTCAAGTTACCGGTAAGTACGGTTAAAATTACTTTTCAGGACCAGTACTGGGCTGAAAGATGCAGCACTGAGGTCTCTCCTGATAACAGGTGAGTAAATCAGAATTCGGATTTCGGCTGATTTTAGAGGAATATTTGTATGTTTCAAAAATCAACACTTAGAAACTTTTTCAGCAAAAAGCAGGCAATGATATCCTATGGAAGGAAATTCAAGTTACTGGTAAGTACGGTTAAAATTACTTTTGAGGATCAGTACTGGGCTGAAAGATGCAGCACTGAGGTCTCTCCTGATAACAGGTGAGTAAATCGGAATTCGTATTTCGGCTGATTTTAGAGGAATATTTTAAAGTTCCAAAACTCCACACTTAGAAGAATTTCCAAGTGAAACCAGTCAATGTTAGCCTATGAAGGAAATTCAAGTTACCGGTAAGTACGGTTAAAATTACTTTTCAGGACCAGTACTGGGCTGAAAGATGCAGCACTGAGGTCTCTCCTGATAACAGGTGAGTAAATCAGAATTCGGATTTCAGCTGATTTTAGAGGAATATTTGTATGTTTCAAAAATCAACACTTAGAAACTTTTTCAGCAAAAAGCAGGCAATGATATCCTATGGAAGGAAATTCAAGTTACTGGTAAGTACGGTTAAAATTACTTTTCAGGACCAGTACTGGGCTGAAAGATGCAGCACTGAGGTCTCTCCTGATAACAGGTGAGTAAATCGGAATTCGTATTTCGGCTGATTTTAGAGGAATATTTTAAAGTTCCAAAACTCCACACTTAGAAGAATTTCCAAGTGAAACCAGTCAATGTTAGCCTATGAAGGAAATTCAAGTTACCGGTAAGTACGGTTAAAATTACTTTTGAGGATCAGTACTGGGCTGAAAGATGCAGCACTGAGGTCTCTCCTGATAACAGGTGAGTAAATCGGAATTCGTATTTCGGCTGATTTTAGAGGAATATTTTAAAGTTCCAAAACTCCACACTTAGAAGAATTTCCAAGTGAAACCAGTCAATGTTAGCCTATGAAGGAAATTCAAGTTACCGGTAAGTACGGTTAAAATTACTTTTGAGGATCAGTACTGGGCTGAAAGATGCAGCACTGAGGTCTCTCCTGATAACAGGTGAGTAAATCGGAATTCGTATTTCAGCTGATTTTAGAGGAATATTTTAAAGTTCCAAAACTCCACACTTAGAAGAATTTCCAAGTGAAACCAGTCAATGTTAGCCTATGAAGGAAATTCAAGTTACCGGTAAGTACGGTTAAAATTACTTTTGAGGATCAGTACTGGGCTGAAAGATGCAGCACTGAGGTCTCTCCTGATAACAGGTGAGTAAATCGGAATTCGGATTTCGGCTGATTTTAGAGGAATATTTGCACAATGGTGAAGGGAGGGGGCGGGGCCTGAGGTGACATCTGTGCAAACGCGCCCCGTGGTGCGTTTTAAGTTGGGGGATTAAGTCCCCTTGAATCATGAGGGTCCCTACGGGCCAACTAGCCCACCAGGAACCTCCAGTATGCGCCAGGGGCTGCGTTGCAGAGACATGTACAGAGGCCACACCCCTTTTACACCTCTCTGCAACGCAGCTCTGTGGCGCTTTCTGGACGTACCTGTTGGGCTAGTTGGCCCCAGGGACCCTCAGGATTGAAGAGGATTTAATTCCCCATCTTAAAACGCGCCACGGGGCCTGTTTGCACACATGTCACCTGAAGCCCCGCCCCTCCCTTCACCACTGTGCAAACGCGCCCCGTGGCGCGTTTTAAGTTGGGGGATTAACTCCCCTTGAATCCTGAGGGTCCCTGGGGTGCAACTAGCCCACCATATACCTCCAAAAAGCGCCATAGAGCTGCGTTGCAGAGAGGTGTAAAAGGGGCATGGCCTCTGTACACCTCTCTGCAAGGCAGCCCCTGGCGCATACTGGAGGTTCCTGGTGGGCTAGTTGGCCCCAGGGAGCCCCAGTATTCAAGGGGATCGTTCCCCCTCTGCAAACGCGCCAGGGGCGCGTTTGCAGAGTGGTGAAGGAAGGGCGCGGGCTGCGGGCCCGATCGTTTTTTTGTTTTGTTTTTTTTCCCCCTGAAGGGGGCTGTGTAGCCCCCTTCCTTTTTCCTATTTTTAGGCCCTGGGGACCCCATCCCCCAGGGCCTTACCCCTTTTTTTTAAATTAAAATAAAAAAAAAAACGGGAAGGGGCCGCGTGGCCCCCTTCCCTGGGCCTGTATTGGCCCCGGGGACCCCATCCCCGGGGCATGGCCTGTTTTTTTATTTGGAGGGGGCTGCGTGGCCCCCTCCTCCAGGCCATTTAAGGCCCCGGGGACCCCATCCCCGGGGCCGGCCTTGCACTTTTTTTAAAATTATTTTCTTTTTTTTACTTTGGGGAGGGGGCTGCGTGGCCCCCTCCGTGGCCACTTATGGCCCCGGGGACCCCATCCCCGGGGCCTGGCCTCTCGTTGGGGACTGTGGGGGTCCCCAATCCCCCACAATCCCGCCGGCTCCCCGTGTCCTACGGGAGCCGGCATTGCTACACATGGGGAGCAGCTAACATGCTGCTCCCCATGTGGAAAGCTGATCGGCTTTGGATATTGGAAGAGAGAGCAGGTTTCCTGCTCTCTCTTCCAATATCCAAAGCAAGTTTGCAATGACAGGACGGGAGCCGCGAGGCTCCGTCCTGTCATTGCAAACAGCAGTGTCCCGGGGTAGGCACCCCGGGACACTGCAGGAGCCGGCCCTGGGGGTGGTGGTCCCCAGGGCCATCAAGGGCTCCAGGAGGGGGCCGCGCGGCCCCCTCCCATTCAGTGCACAGCCCCGGGGAGGTGGTGGTCCCCGGGGCTCTGGGAGTCCAAAACGGACCCCCATTGTAATTTTTCTTAGTGCCCCGGGAGGTAGTGGTCCCCGGGCGTGGCCCCCTTCCCTGGGCCTGTATTGGCCCCGGGGACCCCATCCCCCGGGGCATGGCCTGTTTTTTTATTTGGAGGGGGCTGCGTGGCCCCCTCCTCAGGCCATTTAAGGCCCCGGGGACCCCATCCCCGGGGCCGGCCTTGCACTTTTTTAAATTATTTTCTTTTTTTTACTTTGGGGAGGGGGCTGCGTGGCCCCCTCCGTGGCCACTTATGGCCCCGGGGACCCCATCCCCCGGGGCCTGGCCTCTCGTTGGGGACTGTGGGGGTCCCCAATCCCCCACAATCCCGCCGGCTCCCCGTGTCCTACGGGAGCCGGCATTGCTTTACACATGGGGAGCAGCTAACATGCTGCTCCCCATGTGGAAAGCTGTCGGCTTTGGATATTGGAAGAGAGAGCAGGTTTCCTGCTCTCTCTTCCAATATCCAAAGCAAGTTTGCAATGACAGGACGGGAGCCGCGAGGCTCCCGTCCTGTCATTGCAAACAGCAGTGTCCCGGGGTAGGCACCCGGGACACTGCAGGAGCCATCCCTGGGGGTGGTGGTCCCCAGGGCCATCAAGGGCTCCAGGAGGGGGCCGCGCGGCCCCCTCCCATTCAGTGCACAGCCCCGGGGAGGTGGTGGTCCCCGGGGCTCTGGGGGTCCAAAACGGACCCCCATTGTAATTTTCTTAGTGCCCCGGGAGGTAGTGGTCCCCGGGCGTGTGGGGCTGGAGCCCCCCACACAGGTTTTTAATTAAAAAAGAAGCCCTGGGGAGGTGGTGGTCCCCGGGGCTGCGGGAGGGCTCAGAGCCCTCCCGCACCATTCTACATAAAGCCCCGGGGGTGGTGGTCCCCGGGGCTTGGGGGCCCTTAGAGGCCCCCACACATAAAATTAACCCCCAGCATGCCCCCGGGACTTGGCCCACCCGGGGGCCAGTGCTATCGAGCGCGGGAGACCGCGCTTCGATTTTTCGGCAGGGTTCGCGCTCCCTGAGCGCATCCTGCCGATTTTTAAAAAAAAAACATTTTTTTGCCCAGGGGTCCTTGTGGGACCCCTGAGCAGACCTAGGGGTCAGGGTGTTTCTACCCTGCCCCCTTTGTGCGCTTTGCGCACTTGTTTCTGTCCCTCGGTTCTACCGAGGGACAAAATGGCTGCCAACACTTCCTGATTTGGAGTGTTGACAGCCAATTAACATAAAGCTCGTGCTCGGGAGGATCCGCGGCCCTAGATATATCTATCTTTTTACCTTTCATTTTCTCAGCAACTACTGAACGGATTTACACCATTTAACAAAAAGGGTTCTTTCTGAACCAAGAACTACCTCTTTGCCAAATTTGGTGTAATTCCGTTCAGCAGTTCGGGCTGTAGCCGTGTCTAAAGTTTCCTATGGAAAATTGCATGGGGAAAACGCGTTTTGGGACCCCCTTTTTCTCGGCCCCCGCTTGACGAATCCCCCGAGACTTTCAGGGTAGGAGCGGACCGGAGCGGGCCACAAAGTTTGAAAATTTTGCGAAGATACGTCAACCGGCAAGAGAGTTATTTCAAATAGAATGTCGCGGATTTCCTATGGATAATAGGTTGTAACTATAACTATCTACTGGCGACCGCCAGTAGATAATATATATATATATATTCACTGAAAAAACCATAGGTTTTAGGGACAGTTATAGTTAGTTGGACATTGCACTCGTACAAAACCCGTGAAATTCCCCTGTTATAGTTAGTTCAGCTAACTATAACTCGCGCCCGTAATGCACTGCTGATGACATCACATATTACATCACTCATGACATGGTCAGTGACATCACTGATGACATCACTGATGACATCTCAAATGACATCACTGATGACATCACTGATGACATCATCCAGTGACTGTGTGTTTCTGTAAAGTTTAAATATGTTTAATATATATAGGGAAAGGCGTATTGAAGAATGAGTGGGTGTATAAGTGTCTGAATGGATGATTTAGTACGTGAGTGACTGACTCTACAAGTGAGTGATTAAACGTATCTTACTGAATGCATGGGTTAGTGACTAAACTGTGTGAATGTCTGTATCCGTCTGTTTGTTGGTGTGTAAGTGGATGCATGGATTTGCGAATAGCTACATGAGTGTCTATATGGGTTATTGATTGGTTCTCTGAGTATCTGTATGGCTGCCTGAGTGTTTGTGTGGGTGGGGTGTGTGTGACTCTATACATAGATGTGTGAGTGGGTGATTCACTGGGTGCATGATTTCAAGAGTGCATCTGTGATGGACTGCTTGGGTGGGTGAGTGTGTGTATGGGTGTGTTAGTGAGTGAATGTATATCTCAGTGGTACATGTGCGAGTAACTACATATGTAAAAGGCAGTATATATGTGTGTTAGAGTATTTAAATGGCTATAAGTGAGAGTGTGTTATTGTGAGAGTGGCTGTATGGATGCGTGTGTGCTTGTATCAGTTATTGTATAAGAGCGTAAGAATGTGCTAGTATTTGTATGAGTAAGTGAGCTGGTGTGTGTATAACTGTATAGGTGAGTAAATGGGTGTGTGATTAATTTTTTGCATGACTGACTAGGTGTGTGAGTACCTCTATGGATGAGTGGCGTTGTGTGAGTGTTTATATAGGTGTATGAGTGCATATGATACTCCTGTACTGAGTGACTGTAAGTATGAGTGACTGTACAGGTGAGTGAGTGGATGTGTGTGTAGACCTAAGAATCAGTGAGTGGGTATGTAGTTTTTGGTGTTGGAGTGTCTATGGTTTTGAGAATGGCAGTCTGTAATTTAGAGTGGGTGTATCAAAAGTTATATTAGGGTGTGAGAAGATGCATGAAATTATCACATGGATGATGTCATCAGTGATGTCATTTGAGATGTCATCAGTGATGTCATCAGTGATGTCACTGACCATGTCATGAGTGATGTAATATGTGACGTCATCAGCAGTGCATTGCGGGGCGCGAGTTATAGTTAGCTGAACTAACTATAACAGGGGAATTTCACGGGTTTTGTACGAGTGCAATGTCCAACTAACTATAACTGTCCCTAAAACCTATGGTTTTTTCAGTGAATTTCAAACGTTTTTTAAATGCTAATTTCTACCTATAACGTGTCTGAAACCTATGGTTTTTTCAGTGAATTTCAAAGGTTTTTAAATGCTAATTTCTAACTATAACGTGCCTGAAACCTATGGTTTTTTCAGTGAATTTCAAAGGTTTTTTAAATGCTAATTTCTAACTATAACGTGCCTGAAACCTATGGTTTTTTCAGTGAATTTCAAAGGTTTTTTAAATGCTAATTTCTAACTATAACGTGCCTGAAACCTATGATTTTTTAAGTGAATTTCAAAGGTTTTTTAAATGCTAGTTTCTAACTATGCCAACAGAGGTAGGACATGTGAAGAAAGAAGAAAAAACGCACATAAAGAGGCAAAAGATGTGCAGAAAGAACCAACAGAGGAGCAGAAAGAGGCCTTGTTGCAAAATCATCCTGTGCCCACAACTTTTTCAGACGGGTACTGGTGGTAACTGACTCTGACTAACCAGAGTGAAGGGAGGGGGGGCCTGAGGTGACATGTGTGCAAACGCGCCCCGTGGCGCATTTTAAGTTGCGGGATTAAGTCCCCTTGAATCCTGAGGGTCCCTGGGGCCCAACTAGCCCCCAGGTACCTACAGTTAGGACCACAGAGCTGAGTTGCAGAGAGGCGTTCCGAGGCCACGCACCTTTTTCACCTCTCTGCAACGCAACTCTGTTGTGCTTACTGAAGGTACCTGGTGGGCTAGTTGGCCCCCAGGATTCAAAGGAATTAACTCCCCAACTTAAAACGCACCACAGGGCGTGTTTGCGCACATGTCACCTGAGGCCCCGCTCCCTCCCTTCACCACTGTGCAAACGCGCCCCGTGGCGCGTTTTAAGTTGGGGGATTAGGTCACCTTGAATCCTGAGAGTCCCTGGGGCCCAACTAGCCCACCAGGTACTTCCAGTAAGCACCACAGGCCTGCGTTGCAACGCCTGTAACAAATTGTGCAGTTGTGTTTAGGTAGTGAAGAGGGTCGTGCTGGGGGTAGTGTTTTAGGGTTTAGGGTAGTGCAGTGGTGTTTGTGTAGTGTAGGGGGTCATGCTGGGGGTAGATTTAGGGTTTAGGGTAGTGCAGTGGTGTTTGGGTAGTCTAGGGAGTCGTGCTGGGGGGAGTGTTTCAGGGTTTATGGCAGTGCAGTTGTGTTCGGGCAGTGTAGGGGGTCGTGCAGGGGTGGTGTTTCAGGGTTTAGGGCAGTGCAGTGGTCGGGCAGTGTAGGGGGTCGTGCAGGGGTGGTGTTTCAGGGTTTAGGGCAGTGGTGTTCGGGCAGTGTAGGGGGTCATGCTGGGGGTGGTGTTTCAGGGTTTGGGGCAGTGCAGTGGTGTTCGAGCAGTAAAGGGGGTCATGCTGGGGGTGGTGTTTCAGGGTTTAGGGCAGTGCAGTGGTGTTCGGGCAGTGTAGGGGCGGTGCAGGGGGTGGTGTTTCAGGGTTTATCGCAGTGCAGTGGTGTTCGGGCAGTGTAGGGGGTGGTGCAGGGGGTGGTGTTTCAGGGTTTAGGGCAGTGCAGTGGTGTTCGGGCAGTGTAGGGGGTCGTGCAGGGGGTGGTGTTTCAGGGCTTAGGGCAGTGCAGTGGTGTTCGGGCAATGTAGGGGGCGGTGCAGGGGGTGGTGTTTCAGGGTTTAGGGCAGTACAGTGGTGTTCGGGCATTGTAGGGGGTGGTGCTGGGGCTGGTGTTTCAGGGTTTAGGGCAGTGCAGTGGTGTTCGGGCAGTGTAGGGGGTCGTGCTGGGGCTGGTGTTTCAGGGTTTAGGGCAGTGCAGTGGTGTTCGGGCAGTGTAGGGGGTCGTGCTGGGGCTAGTGTTTCAGGGTTTAGGGCAGAGCAATGGTGCTCAGGCAGTGTAGGGGGTTGTGCTGGGGGTGATGTTTCAGGGTTTAGGGCAGTGCAGTGGTGTTCCGGCAGTGTAGGGGGTCGTGCAGGGGGTGGTGTTTCAGGGTTTAGTGCAGTGGTGTTCGGGCAGTGTAGGGGGTCGTGCTGGGGTGGTGTTTCAGGGTTTAGGGTAGTGCAGTGGTGTTCGGGCAGTGTAGGGTGTCGTGCTGAGGGGTGGTGTTTCAGGGTTTAGGGCAGTGCAGTAGTGTTTGGGCAGTGTAGGGGGTCATGCAGGGGGTGGTGTTTCAGGGTTTAGGGCAGTGCAGTGGTGTTCGGCCAGTGTAGGTAGTCTTGCTGGGGGTGGTGTTTCAGGGTTTAGGGCAGTGCAGTAGTTTTCGGGCAGTGTAGGCGGTCGTGCTGGGGCTGGTGTTTCAGGGTTTAGGGCAGTGCAGTGGTGTTCGGGCAGTGTACGGGGTTGTGCTGGGGCTGGTGTTTCAGGGTTTAGGGCAGTGCAGTGGTGTGCGGGCAGTGTACGGGGTTGTGCTGGGGCTGGTGTTTCAGGGTTTAGGGCAGTGCAGTGGTGTTCGGGCAGTGTAGGGGGTCGTGCTGGGGGTGGTGTTTCAGGGTTTAGGGCAGTGCAGTGGTGTTCGGGCAGTGTAGGGGGTCGTGCTGGGGCTGGTGTTTCAGGGTTTAGGGCAGTGCAGTGGTGTTTGGGCAGTGTAGGGGGTCGTGCTGGGGCTGGTGTTTCAGGGTTTTGGGCAGAGCAGTGGTGTTCGGGCAGTGTAGGGGGTCGTGCTGGGGGTGGTGTTTCAGGGTTTAGGGCAGGGCAGTGGTGTTCGGGCAGTGTAGGGGGTCTTGCTGGGGGTGGTGTTTCAGGGTTTAGGGCAGTGCAGTGGTGTTCGGGCATTGTAGGGGTCTTGCTGGGGGTGGTGTTTCAGGGTTTAGGGCAGTGGTGTTTGGGCAGTGTAGGGGGTCTTGCTGGGGGTGATGTTTCAGGGTTTAGGGCAGTGCAGTGGTGTTCGGGCAGTGTAGGGGGTCTTGCTGGGGGTAGTGTTTCAGGGTTTAGGGCGGTGCAGTGATGTTCGTGCAGTGTAGGGGGTCGTGCTGGGGGTGGTGTTTCAGGGTTTAGGGCAGTGCAGTGGTGTTCGGGCAGTGTAGGGGGTCTTGCTGGGGGTAGTGTTTCAGGGTTTAGGGCGGTGCAGTGGTGTTCGGGCAGTGTAGGGGGTCGTGCTGGGGGTGGTGTTTCAGGGTTTAGGGCAGTGCAGTGGTGTTCGGGCAGTGTAGGGGGTCTTGCTGGGGGTGGTGTTTCAGGGTTTAGGGCGGGTGCAGTGGTGTTCGTGCAGTGTAGGGGTCGTGCTGGGGGTAGTGTTTTAGGGTTTAGGGTAGTGCAGTGGTGCTTGTGTAGTGTAACGGGTCGTGCTGGGGGTAGTGTTTTAGGGTTTCGGGTAGTGCAGTGGTGTTTGTGTAGTGTAGGGGGTCATGTTTTAGGGTAGTGCAGTGGTGTTTGGGTAGTGTAGGGGGTCGTGCTGGGGGTAGTGTTTTAGGATTTAGGTTAGTGCAGTGGTGTTTGGGTAGTGTAGGGGGTCGTGCTGGGGGTAGTGTTTTAGGGTTTAGGGTAGTGCAGTGGTGTTTGTGTAGTGTAGGGGGTCGTGCTGGGGGTAGTGTTTTAGGGTTTAGGGTAGTGCAGTGGTGCTTGTGTAGTGTAGGGGGTCGTGCTGGGGGTAGTGTTTTAGGGTTTAGGGTAGTGCAGTGGTGTTTGTGTAGTGTAGGGGGTCATGTTTTAGGGTAGTGCAGTGGTGTTTGGGTAGTGTAGGGGTCGTGCTGGTGGTAGTGTTTTAGGATTTAGGTTAGTGCAGTGGTGTTTGGGTAGTGTAGGGGGTCGTGCTGGGGGTAGTGTTTTAGGGTTTAGGATAGTGCAGTGGTGCTTGTGTAGTGTAGGGGGTCGTGCTGGGGGTAGTGTTTTAGGGTTTAAGGTAGTGCAGTGGTGTTTTTGTAGTGTAGGGGGTCATGTTTTAAGATGCAATGCTCCAATACCTGACCAGTCTGCACTACATAAAACTGCAAAAACTAAAAATAAAAAGTGTTTTGCACACTTTTGTCATTGGGCTATATGTGGGATACATCTGGGTAATATTTGTGCTACATTTGGGCTCTTTTTTCACTGGTGGCCATCTTGGAAGACTTCTTTGTTATGAAGTTTCCTAATTTCTTCATTTACTGCAGTCTCCTCAGTAGGAAATGCTTTCAGTTTTTACTTTGATTCCATCAAGAAGGCATTCAGATGTGTCTCACATCTGCCATAAATTCAGAATGTTAGCACTCTAGTTGCTCATTCGATCACTGGAGTAAAGCTACTGCTCACCAGGGAGTTAACTGGTAGTCTGCTGCTGGTATTGAAAGTGATTGTTTCAGTCTGCATGTCAGAATTTTCTAATGAAATAGAAGAGGATTTGAGATCTCACTTAAAACATGCCCTAATTTTTCTTTCTGCAGCACTAACCATAATTTCTATTTCAAAAAGAACCCTCATTTTGTTCCTTTTTAAATTAAATGTTTTAAGTGTTACCGGTTTATTCCAATCAAGATGGCTTCAGGTGTGCCATACTTTTGTCATAAGTAAGGCTGTTAGCGCTCTAGTTGTTCTTTAGAACACTCTGGGAAGCTGCAGTAGAACACAAAGGCATCAACTGGCAGGCTGCTCCTGTTGAAATATAACAGGAAGATATTTGAGATCACACTTGAAATATGTCCTAATTTTTCTTTCTACAGCACTAACCATAATTTCTATGACAAAATGAACCCCATAATTTTGTTCCTTTTTAAATTAAATTGTTTAAGTGTTACCAGTTTATTCCAATCAAGATGGCTTCAGGTGTGCCATACTTTTGTCATAAGTAAGGCTGTTAGCACTCTAGTTGTTCTTTAGAACACTCTGGGAAGCTGCAGTAGAACACAAAGGAATCAACTGACAGTCTCTGCCCTTGTTGGATGTACATGTTTTACTGAGAATGTCAGACTTCATTCTCACATGAGTGAGAAAGATAATGTGAATTTACAGAAAATATGCTCTCATTTTAGCTTCTGGAGCACCTGCCAAACCTCCATGGGACAAGCATGAGAAAATAGTGTTCTCTCAAACATGATTCATGATATCTCAGCAGAAGGTTTTTCACATGGTAAAATCACCTTAGAATACACCAACAATTCCTAAAATTAGTATGGTACCATCAACTAATAAATTCTAATGTAACTAAAGCCTTTTATCGCCCTTTATAGTTCTCCTTTTGGTGACCCTCAAAATCTTCTATTCACTACAATGCATTTCAATGAGGTACTATCATTTATATTGGTCCCAAGATGGCTGCCAGCAATTCCAGGATGAAGTGCTGACAGCCAATCAGATCTCACGATGACATGTGTGGTTAGGCTCCGCCCAGATATATATGTGACTTTACTTTTGATTTTCCCAGGAACTACTGAACGGATTTACACCATTTAAGCAAAAGGCACAACACTGAACCAAGGGCTACCTCTTTGCCAAATTTGGTGTAATTCCGTTCAGCAGTTCGGGCTGTAGCTGCGACTAAAGGTTCCTATGGAAAAATGAATGGGGAAAACGCGTTTTGGGACCCCCCTTTTTTCTGGGCCCCCGCTTGACGTATCACCCCGAGACGTTCAGGATAGGAGCGGACCGGAGCGCCCCAACAAGTTGGAAACTTTCGCGAAGATTCGTCAACCGGCGCCAACGTTATTTCAAATAGAATGTCGCGGATTTCCTATGGATAATAGGTTTTAACTATAACTATCTACTGGCGACCGCCAGTAGATAATATATATATATATTCATGCTTGCAGTTGAATTGCAAGTGGTACAGCCTTTTTTCCTCAAACTTGTCCAGGAGAAATGTCTGTATATCAATTTGTATCCTTTCGTTATTTGTAGCTTTTATTTTAGTTTTAAAAGTTCAGTAGAATTAGCATTTAAACTATAGTGCTTAATATTCAATGTTTGCTTTCAAAAGTCTTATTCCTTAAGTCAAGTTCAAATAATGATTTATTCGGTTATTAGAAAAACCATCAAAGCAGAAATAAAAACATGCAAGATAAAACCATAGATTTAAAATGATAAAATCTGATATAAAAAATACAAACATTGTGTACTTGACTCAAACCAAAACTTAAAAATTGTCCTAGTTTATGATTAAAATATGCGTAAATGAATCTCAACAAATACCAAAGCACTTAAAAAGATGTAATCTAATGTAGAAAATAAAAACATTATAGTGTATTTTGCTTGGCTCAAACCAAAACTTTAAAAATGTCTTATTTTATACAATAAAATATGCTTGAATACATCCCATCAAATACCAAAACCTTAACCCACATCCCTTACCGTCAGGAAATACTGGAATCTAAATCACAGCTTGAAGGCTTAACCTCCAACAGACAAAATGAATTCCCGCTTGCGCCAAACTGCAGCCAGATAGCGGCTGACATCAAACACAAATGGTGTAGAAGTGTCTCTCATCAGAGTCCTAAAAGCTATAGAATAGATTTTGGTCCCAAGATTTAGACAGATCGGGCATATCCATTTACGCCTCAAATATAAATCTACAGGACAGAAAAACAATAGATGCTCCACGGTCTCTGGTGTCGACACACAGGCAGGGCAGAGAATAGAACCAGTGTCCGTATTCCCCCTGCAGGTAAACACTTTTGGGGACAGACAACCAAAACGAAATTGCATATACAAGCTCTTGGTGAATGCAGGAGTAATTATGTCAAGATAAAGTTCAAAAGAAGGAGTATCCTTAAATTCAAGGAATATCTCAGTTAGTTGCCTTCTAGTTTCTCGCAAAAAAACATTTTTGCGGACGAAAACCCAATAGCGTTCTTTCATGATTCTAGTATCGGACTTATGAATGCTAATAGCGTTATGCCAAACATTTTTAGCGCCGAGCTTCAAAAGCCAGTTGCGTACAAAGTTGAACCAGGGGATTTGTTGGACATTGCCAAGGGCCATAAATTCCCTCAAAATGTCCCTATATTACTTGAGTTCGGGGGTAGTCCACAGGCGTACCTAATACACAAGTGGCTTCAGTGCAATTAAGAGAGAAATTCTTTTGATGCCTAAATCAAAATATAGCGGGTTCAAGGGGATACTGGTTGGACAAACGAGCAGTGATCTAGCAAAATTATTCTCTGCTACAGCTAATTGCTGAGTATTTATGTATCCCCAAATTTCAGCTCTAAAGGATGCAGCACTTTATTGCCAATTCTAAAGGGAAAAGATTTTACACAGGTACGGCCGGCTTTGGTGTACCTTCAGATGCTGAATAATACCTGGGAAATTTACAACATTGCTAGCTTTTTAGTTGCCACTGCCAGGGAGAGGAAAAGAAGGAATATCTCATATAGAAATGTTGTAGTTCCTTCTGAATCAGGCTAAAAGCTGTTTTTAATGCTTGCATTTTTTTAAATGTGGTGCATAATTTTAGGATATGAATGTAGGAAAATTGTTAGGCATGTTCGTTCTCTCTGACTTAGAAGATTTTACAACGATACTTTTGTCTAGACTCTAATCAATTATATTTTAATTGTATAGTGCCTAGGATCATGTTAATCAGGATTTTTGTATATTGGTGCTGAGTATTGTTTTTGTTATGTACTTTTATGGTTTTTATTAACTGAATAAAGTGGATATGTCTGTCTGTCTGTCACAGTTTGTATATTACTTATTTTACACAGTGTTGGTAAGTGTTAACTTTATTTGTTGTGTTACTTTTATTAGTAAGGATTATGGCTAGCCGCAGGATCACTGCTCAGCAGGTTGTTAGTATGCTTTTTTAATCTTCTTCTGACCATGGTTCTGAGACTGACTCTGCATCAGAGGCAGAGGAGGAAGTCCAAGATTCTGGCAATTAATTTTCTGTTTGAGAAGAATCATCTGATGATGAAGCTACTCTCAGTGTGGAGAAAGTTCCTCTTTTAGAGGAGTACACTGATGTGGCGATAGTGCAGCAAGAGGCATCTGGATTGCAGCCTGGGGCTGAAAGGCTTCCCATTGGAAGTGCTGGACTATGGTTTGCCCCAAACATGGTGCAGCCGGTGTTGCCTGCCTTTGGTGGTGTTGTAGGGTGTAGAGTCAATACTTAAAACATTCTGCCTATAAATTTCTTTCATTTATTTATGGACGATGCATTTTTGGATGAGATTGTTCAACAGACTAATTTGTACGCTGAACAGTATTTGAGGGAGAACAGTGCCAGACTTAAGCCCCACTCTAGAGCTACCTTGTGGACTCACACAAATCTGGTTGAGCTGAAGGAGTTCTGAGGTTTAACTTTTTTGATAGGGTTGATAAGGGAGCCATCGCTTGCTTCATATTGGTCTACTAGCCCCATGATGGCAATTGCTATATTTGCTGCAACCATGAGTCATGATTGAACAAGAAGAAGAATAATAAGAAGAAGAAGAATGCATTTATTGTGCGTGATTAATAAAAACCGTTGCATACGCGTATCGTTATTCAAATTCATTTACACAACACAAAATAAAGTTTTAAAAGAATTAAAAACCACCGTAAAGTATAAGCTGCTTGAGGTAAAACTTTGAGCTTTCAGGCAATTGGTTAGAATCTGTTGCGGCAATTTTTAGCAAAAAGACCTACATGGGGTCTTCTTATAATGTCGTGGAGATGCCGTGAAATGCATTAAAACACATAATTAAAAGGAGGAAAAAAAGATTTCTCGTAAATTTGCACCCATTTCTCAGGAGAGAGGTTGACAGTCAAACATTACTGGTATTGTTCTTAACCATACAGGCCTTGATTGTGAGTCGAAAGAGGCTGCAGCTTTCAGATGGTAGAGTATCAGGTGTAAGCTTATGTGGTGCAAAGATTTGCTGTGCAAAGTTTGCTGTGCAAAATGGTCCTTTAGATGGATAATTATAGGACTATGTGATTGATGGACACTTATGTAGCTTGCCGATTCTGACAGCATTTTATGGTTTGCTGAGTGAAAGTGCGATGCACGTATTGCATAAAATGACAGCGTTCTCAAGGGTTTGAAAGTAGTTGTAGCAGCCTGTTCTAGTTCAGCGTAGGAGATTATGCCATTGGTGTTAAGATGTGCGTGGCCAATTAGTTGTTTTACTCGCCTGTTATTTCGTTGAAACGTGGCAGTTGGGCCAGTCTCCTTTCTACTACATTAAGAAATCGTGTGAAGTGGTAGTTTAATTGCGTGGTGGTTGGATCAAAGCAGGACATCACTGCCTGCCTACAAGTCTGAATGTCTTTTTGATTGAAGATGGGGCGGAGCATTGAACGTCGGACATTCAGTAGGCTTGTGAAGATGCAGATTATGTGCTGAAGATCTTCTCTTTGATTGCCCCGTAGGCGACAAATGTGGACTCCAGGTTTCCTCTTCCAGGGAGGTAGGTGAGGGAGAATGGGGAAGTATGCCCAGGCGGTGTCTTAAGAATTTCTCCTTCACTGTTATGTTCAATCCTGCACTCAGGTATGGTTGCAGTTTGACGGCAGTGTAATCGGTGAGAACAAACCAGTCGTGTGCCCTTTCCGCCAGTGCTGATTCGTCTTTGATTAAAGAGATAGTTTTTGTGACTTTCAATACTACTTTTTTGAAGCTCAAGTAGGTTGCAGGGGTCTCCCATAGGTTATTCAGGCCTAGCTTCAATAAGGAGTCTTGGAGGCACGCTTTAGCTGGTGAGTTTTTCCGGAATGACGGTTCAGCCCAGAGGTGTGAATTTAGTGTGCTCTGCTCCCTTGATCTTGAACCAGCTTTTTATGTATGCTCCCCTTCTGGCCAGGGTCTGTTTCTGTAGGCTGAATTCTAACTGTATTTGTGCTGGGGAAGTGTAGTTTGGGAGGTGAAAGATCGTTCTGTAGGCGCTGGCGATGATTTTATCCAGAAAGATTGCATCCCTCCCTTGCATTGGCTCGCTTCCGTAGGTTAACATTGAAAAGAGTTTTGTCTGGAGGACCTGGAGTAGAGGATCTAGAGTAGGGCCTGATAGTGCCTTTTTTAGGGGCTTTATGGCAAATGTTGTTATAATACCTTTCTGCTGCAAGGCTCCCATCTGTGGTGTGTAGGAGCCTTCACTGTTCAGTACGACTCCGAGGTATTTGTATTCAGTTAGGCGATGTGTATCCAGATGCCAGTGCAGTTTTTTCTTTTTGGTATAATTTATTGCCATTGTTTTTGTTTTGCTTAAGTTGATTTGCAGAGTATTCTCGTACGAGAACACTAGAGTGGTGTCCAGTAAGTGTTGTAGTCCGATTGGCGATCAGCTTATTAAGACCAAGTCGGCCGCATAGCATAGAAGAGGTTGGAAAGAGTCATATTTCCAAGTTTCGGGGCATGTGCATACTTTTGTCCAATATCACGGGTAAGTCCGCCATAAAGAGATTAAACAGGGTAGGGGCTAGGACACACCCTTGTTTTAGCCCTTTACTGGTGTTAATACGCCTGGAGAGGTGCGTCCAGGCTGCTAGCTTGATTTTGATCCAAGTGTCTGTGTGTAATAAGATCAACTGATTTAAGAGGGCTGGAGGAATGTCCCATCTTTTCAACTTCTGCCATAGCCTTGCTCGTCCACGTGATCAAACACTGAGCTATAATCAATGAAGCAGAAAAATAACGATTGCTTAGCTTCCTTTACAGCATCAATTAGTAATGATAAGGCCATGATATTGGTGGTTGTTCCCATTTGTTTGCAGGAGCCAGTCTGGTTTGTTGGTATAATGGATTTAGTTGAAGCCCAGGATGTGAGTTCTTCCAGGATTACTCCTGCGTAGTATTTGGCCTCGTTGTCGATCAGGGTGACAAGGTGGTAGTTTTTGCATTGCCCTTGTCGCCCTGTTTGTAGATGGGGGAGATTGTAGATCCTATCCACGATTCCGGGATAGTTTCTTTCTTCAGTATCTGTTTATAGACCGGCACCACGATTTTGCTCCAGTACAGTGGGTCTTGCTTGTACATAATGGGGCAGATTTACAAGAAAGTGACGCATCTGTAGAGATGCGTCACTTTCCCTGCGCCACACTGAGAAACCCTTGCGCCACCATGGATGCGCCGTATTTACAATACGGCGCACCATGGCGCAGGGATTGACAGATGCGTCAGAAATTCTGACGCATCTGTTGGGGCAAAGTCACGCATTGCTGGAGTCGTGTCGCAAGCACGACGCAACTCCAGCAATGCTTTTTGAGGCCTATTCCCACTACACTGCGTCACTCCTTATGCCTGCTTCAAGCAGGCGTAAGGTTTTGACGCAGTGGCGTCCTAGAAGTGACGCAGTGAAATCTTGTAGATTTCACGGAGTCACTTTTATGAGGCCTTCCTCCATGGGAACGCCCACCCTGCATACATTATACCTGACGCAGGTATAATGTGACGCAGGGCTTTACAACGTGACGCATCTCCCTAGATGCGTCACGTTATAAATGGGCCGCAACATTTTCGCCGCCGCTGTGTCACAAAAGTGACGCAACTGCAGCGCAAAAGTCACGCAAGGGGCTTGTAAATCTGCCCCAGTGAGTTGAATCCCATTGGGGCCCACGGTGCCTTCTAGCCTCTCTTTGGCTATTTGCCTCCTGATTTGCTGTGGTGTGATACTGAGAGGTTCCTCCCCGCTGGTTTGAGGTGCTCCGGTTCACGCTGTTTCTTTTCAAACATTAGTTCTAGTATTGCTGTGTGTAGTACCTGGATGTGCATCATCTCCTGATGTGACTCAGATCTCTTTCTCATTCTCTTTTCCCTCTTGGTCCAGGCTGTTGAAGTGGTAGTGCAGAAATTTTGCCGTCTTCCTCTAATATGTGGGAATTTATTCCTTGTTGGAGTGGGTGCTGTAGGGTGTTCATTGTTTGCCAGAACCGTGCAGTGTTATTGCTCTTTCAATCATGAAGCAGCTTTGCCCACAGTGTTTCATTTTCTTGCCTATTTTTTTATCCCATTTAATCCGTTTTAGGGTAGCCTTATGTTTTCTCAATTCTCCCTGCAGGGTTGTGTCGTGTGGGTTCCTGCAGAGTTTCCATAAGGTTTTATTTATGGAGCATTTGAGTCTTCTGACCTGAGGAGTGTTAGTGTTTGCTTAAGATCTCCTTGCTAGTGACCCCTTTTTGGTTCCTTCCTCAGTGACAAATGTGTCCCTGAAGGTCTTGGTGAAATTCTCCCATGCAATTAAGGGGTTTGTCATCGAATTGTGGTCTTGGAGGAGGAGGTTTTTAGTGGATTCTAGAAGCTTCTCTGCTGAAGCGGAGCTGTACTTAATCCATTTGTAGTTGGTGGTATATTCTATACCAATTGTTTTAATAGCTGGGTTTAAGGATATGGCCGTGGCTTTAAATGTGACTTCTTGCGGTAGGTGGTCCCTTATTTCAATTTCTCCCAGGTGGTAGGAAGAGATTTTGTTAAACAAGGGGAGTGTGACAAATGTATATAATCAAGGCGTGAGGTAGTTGTTGATGAGTAAATTATTGGTGCTGGGGGTTATCCTCTTGGAAGCGTCCATTCATGGCCCGCAAGTTGAGCTGTTCGAGTTACCGTAGAAGGTGAGTGGATAGCCTGGTTTGATTGTTTAGGTGGCTTGTGCCCTGGTTTAAAACTTTTCATTCCTCAGTTAGGTCATGTAGCAGGTCGTCATCGCTTGTGGTGCCCAGAAGTTGAAGATTAAAATACCCTGCTAATATAATGTTGTCTGTATGACCTTCTTCTGTGATCCTCTATAGTTCTTTGATCAGTTGTTTAACACCCTCGATTTTGTGCCTCGGGTGTAGATAGACATTTCTGATTATGATTGGCTATTCTTCTTTATTGAACCTGATTACTGTGCTTACTGCTTGGATATCACTAGGTGCCAATATATTTGCTTTCAGTGCTTTGATGATTCCCGTTGTTGATACTGAGGCATATATTATCAAGCTGCCCAATCGGTGGCCATATCTGGACCCCTTCCGCACGGGGACTAGTTGGGACGTAAACCCCTGTAACTCTATAGCTTGTTACTCTCAAGATTCTTGGAGAAGTATATGATCAAAAGCCTGGAGGTAATCTAAGAGCTGTGTCTGTTGCTTTGCTGGGCAGGCTATTGATGTTCCAGATGCACATGTGAATAAGTCTAGGACCTTTCGGGTTAGAGCAAGTATGGTGGTTGTCTGTCATTGTGTGTTATCAGCATTGATTATTCGTGTTAATAAACTCCAGTTCTTCCCAGCTGATTCTTCCTTTGGCTCGTTTGGTTCATATCCCCCCTTGGGTTGTTATTTCTATATGTGTTCAGGGGAGCAGTGCTTCTTGCACCCTTTAATAACGAGCTGGTGGTGTGTTGGGCCTGCAGCCGAGTTCTAGAATTATTTTCAGTTAGCAGGGGGATTGGGTAGCCAGGTTTGTTGTAGGGGTATATACTTATCCCTATTGTTGTAGTATGTTCATTTATTTCAAAACCTTATTGGCTATCTCGTTTGTTGACCAAGTTGTTTTGGTTGCCTCCAGACCCTGGGGGTTATCGACATGGAAGAATTCAATTGATATTAGGTCAGTTGAGCACAGGCTTTCTAGGCTTTTTATTGTTTGAAGAAGTTGCATTATATTTCCCCTATTTAGGATGTCTCCTCTCCCTCTTGATTTGTATTCGGGCAAAAATATCATAGTGTCAGTTGCTGATTGTTCATTGACTGGCTCACCCTTTGGCTGTGTCGGTGTGTGTTGTGTTTGCAATTGAGGAGGAGGGATGAAAGTGCAAGTTTCAAAAGAGTTAGTGACTATCTGGCTGCTGGATGGGTTGTTGCTCATTTGAAGGGGCCCTGTGGTCAAAGACTCTATGTGCGCCCAATGTGGTGGTTGCTTGTTTTGTGACGGGTCCAGTTGCTGTTGCCGAGGAGGTTAGCCTGTAGGGCTCAGTTGCTTTCCCTCTAGTTTGGAAGTTCGCATCTTTTATTTATTTTTTTTAATTTATTTTTTAAGTCCTCATTCA
>CAWUFW010027659.1:0-25589 GCA_963921515.1 Calotriton arnoldi | reverse complement strand
CCCCCAAGAAGAGGGGTCGTCCGAGGAGGGGAAAGTGAGAGGCTGATGGCCAAGCGCAACTCCCAGGAAGCCTGAACCTGTTCTGGATTTTCGCCTTTGTGCACAGACTGTTCACCCTGTTGATGGCAACACTACTCCCACATTGCATGGGGAGTACAAGTTGGAACAATGTGTCAGACAACTGTGGCCCCGATACTGGGGATCCTGTCTACCTGGACTTTCTATTCATCTAGGAACTTGGGATTGCAAGATTCATGTACAGCACAATCCATCCTATGCACTATTATCACAATAAACACACTAATACACCATACTTGCCTCTGTCGTGATTCCAACGTGGGTGCTGTTATGGGGATGATGAACTGCAAAATTACACAGTGTATGCGAACTGCAACAGCAAGGACAACACAGGCATGTGAGTACAGGCAACGTGACACATATGAGGGAGACACACCACCAGGGCTACACAACACATACACACCTAGGCCATCTGACTCATTGCCTACACTGATGTTGCCAGGAAGACGGTGCAATGCACAGACACCACACCCATTCCCAGTTGTAGTCAAGTAGCCCACAGGTGCAGTAAGCAAATGGCAGTCAAATGTGTGACCACAGACAACGCACATCACTAAGTGAAGCACAGGTTTATTACACAGTAGCAACATGCCGTAACCACTACAGATGCAAGGTAACCCCACCTGGTAGCGGGCACACAGTCAACAACTGTAGACAGAAGGAAGTCCATGGGTGTGGCGCACATCACCTGTAGGGACACAACAGCTACCAGCCTGGATGTGCAATCACGTCGTCGGTGGACACAGTTGACCAAACGAATCTGAAAGTACCCTGTGAAGGACAGAAATGACACACAGTCAAAAGCAATGCAGTACAGGACAGAACAGCAAAACTCATGCACAATACATGTTACAAGATACCCACCCAGAACCAAGTTAGCATGTCAACACTGTTGGGGAGTACAGCCCACCTGTCACCACACATCGCAACACACATCCTGTCAAGTAGCCCATGGACACACTCCAACAGCACCA
This sequence comes from Calotriton arnoldi, assembly GCA_963921515.1. Taxonomy (NCBI): domain Eukaryota; kingdom Metazoa; phylum Chordata; class Amphibia; order Caudata; family Salamandridae; genus Calotriton; species Calotriton arnoldi. Next base: position 24,537 of record CAWUFW010027659.1, on the reverse strand, counting down.
GAGCACCACCCACACATCATGCCAACTCACATCATTCACATGACACCTCAGGATACTCACATTCAGCTAAAGAAGTTGGTGATGAGCTGTGTGCGGACATCACCATCACCATCATCATCATCATCGTCACTGGCATCGTGGTCCAGGCCAGGATCCTCCACAGGTGGCGGATGTTGGTCATCGTCATCCTGGATGAGAGGCAACTCCTTCCGCACTGCCAGGTTGTGGAGCATGCAGCAGACGATGATAATCTTGCACACTTTCGCAGGGGCATATGGGAGGGACCCTCCGGTCTTGTCCAGGCAGCGGAAGCGGCTCTTCAGGAGACCAAAGGTCCGCTCAATCACTCTCCTGGTCCGACCATGTGCCTCATTGTAGCGCATCTGGGCAGGTGTCACAGGGTTCCTGAGGGGTGTCAGCAACCACGGCATGTTGGGGTATCCCGAGTCACCTACGGACAGACAAGTGCACATCAGCTGACTTGGAAAAGTGGGCGGAATACTACAGATCAGATCACACACAATGGCACAAAGTCAGTACACACCGACAAGCCAGGCACGCTGGTTCTGCATCTGTGCCATCAACCTGGGGATGCGACTACTCCTCATCACAAAGGCATCGTGTGCTGAACCAGGGAAACGGGCACACACGTGTGTGATGGTCATGTCTGCAAGACACACCACCAGTGCATTGACCGAGTGGTAGTGCTTGCGGTTCCTGTAGGCCTGCTCCTGGGCCTGTGGTGGTACCAAAGCCACATGTGTCCCATCAATGGAGCCAATGACATGCGGCATCCTCCCCAGGGCATAAAAGTCACTCTTCACGTCAGTGAGTCGTCGCAGTCTAGGGAAATAGATGTACCGGTTCAGGAAGAGCAACATTGCCGCCAAAACATCGCGGAGCACACGGCTGAACATGGTCTGTGACATCCCACCAGCAGACGCCACAGTATGTTGGAAGGTACCGGTGGCAAAGAAGTGTAGGGCTGCCATCACCTTCACCTTGGGGGTCAGCGCTGTAGGATACGGCCGGCCAGGCTGCAAATGTGGGGACAACTGCACTGCCAAATCCTCAATCAGCTGCCTGGTGAAGCGGTACCGTCGGATGCTGTCCCGTTCCACCATCGTTGCCAGGTCTGTGAATGGCCGATGGACAGCAGGAGCCCTGCAGTGCAGAGGAGAAGTAAGCAAGATCGTCAGTCACCCCACATATGCGGCATTGAACACACTCAAGATCCCAACATACATCATCATGAGGCACAACTACATGAAGTGTGCAGTACCGGAACGACATGTATGGTACATACATGGCCAACATCTGTCAACACGGTCCTACAGGTGGCATCAATTTGGCCCAGGTTGGCCCATTGGATATCATGATGCTGTGTCACAGTCACCCCCAGTGACATGTGAGGACAGATGTGCCCCAGGCACCACAGCTCAACGACAGGCACATTCCCAGGGACCCTGTAATGCCACATGGACACTGGCATCACCTGGAGTATCATGTGTACACCACAACAAAACAAACATGACCCCCACAGGTAGTGGCCACACTTGCCATGGCAGGAGAGCCATGGACGTCTGTGACACACACGCACAACATCAGAGTCCATGCACACACAACGTGGATGTGGAGACTGTCTCCCATTGTGCACATGAAATCAGAGACATTGTAAACACTACATGCACAAAGACTGTGGAGGGCCATCACTATTGTGCCACTGGGACACCCTGGCTCAAACATACCGTCCCACATGGGACTCACGGGGTATGTGACATGACATACACAAACACCACTGTGAAATGTGACCATGGCACATGCACAGATATGAACAGTTGCACATCACAGTGGTCACGTACACGTAACACCCAGGATCCTGTCCCCATGAACACGTGCACAGCCTGGGGGTGGCTGCCCACAGGTGACACCCACAGGACAACATGTACACCAACATACACACAATAGGAAATGCAGCCTTACATGCCTTCATGATAAGGTGTGGACAGGCTGTTGTGATGTAGGTGTGCCCCTCACTCCCTGGGAGCTATCTGTGGCTGGCATATGTCCATCTGAGACAGGCATGCTGACATATGCCAGTCACATGTACAGTGATGCGTTGAACAGCAATGGACCGATCGGTGCCTCCGGCCGGCCCATTGCTTTCAATGTGTGCGGGTACGCGTTGTACCCCTGTGCGCGTTGTACTGCAATGGACCGATCGGTGCCTCCGGCCGGCCCATTGCTTTCAATGTGTGCGGGTACGCGTGGTACCCCTGTGCGCGTTGTACTGCAATGGACCGATCGGTGCCTCCGGCCGGCCCATTGCATTCAATGTGTGCGGGTACGCGTGGTACCCCTGTGCGCGTTGTACTGCAATGGACCGATCGGTGCCTCCGGCCGGCCCATTGCTTTCAATGTGTGCGGGTACGCGTGGTACCCTGTGCGCGTTGTACTGCAATGGACCGATCGGTGCCTCCGGCCGGCCCATTGCATTCAATGTGTGCGGATGCAGCGTGGTACCCCTGTGCGCGTTGTACTGCAATGGACCGATCGGTGCCTCCGGCCGGCCCATTGCATTCAATGTGTGCGGGTGCGCGTTGTACCCCTGTGCGCGTTGTGCTGCAATGGACCGATCGGTGCCTCCGGCCGGCCCATTGCTTTCAATGTGTGCGGGTGCAGCGTTGTACCCCTGTGCGCGTTGTACTGCAATGGACCGATCGGTGCCTCCGGCCGGCCCATTGCTTTCAGTGTGTCGCGGGTGCAGCGTGGTACCCCTGTGCGCGTTGTACTGCAATGGACCGATCGGTGCCTCCGGCCGGCCCATTGCATTCAATGTGTCGTGGTGCGCGTGGTACCCCTGTGCGCGTTGTACTGCAATGGACCGATCGGTGCCTCCGGCCGGCCCATTGCATTCAATGTGTGCGAGTACGCGTTGTACCCCTGTGCGCGTTGTACTGCAATGGACCGATCGGTGCCTCCGGCCGGCCCATTGCTTTCAATGTGTGCGGTGCGCGTTGTACCCCTGTGCGCGTTGTACTGCAATGGACCGATCGGTGCCTCCGGCCGGCCCATTGCTTTCAATGTGTGCGTGGTGCAGCGTGGTACCCCTGTGCGCGTTGTACTGCAATGGACCGATCGGTGCCTCCGGCCGGCCCATTGCATTCAATGTGTGCGGGTACGCGTGGTACCCCTGTGCGCGTTGTACTGCAATGGACCGATCGGTGCCTCCGGCCGGCCCATTGCTTTCAATGTGTGCGGGTACGCGTGGTACCCCTGTGCGCGTTGTACTGCAATGGACCGATCGGTGCCTCCGGCCGGCCCATTGCATTCAATGTGTGCGGGTACGCGTGGTACCCCTGTGCGCGTTGTACTGCAATGGACCGATCGGTGCCTCCGGCCGGCCCATTGCTTTCAATGTGTGCGGGTACACGTGGTACCCCTGTGCGCGTTGTACTGCAATGGACCGATCGGTGCCTCCGGCCGGCCCATTGCATTCAATGTGTGCGGGTGCAGCGTTGTACCCCTGTGCGCGTTGTACTGCAATGGACCGATCGGTGCCTCCGGCCGGCCCATTGCATTCAATGTGTGCGGGTACGCGTTGTACCCCTGTGCGCGTTGTACTGCAATGGACCGATCGGTGCCTCCGGCCGGCCCATTGCATTCAATGTGTGCGGGTACGCGTTGTACCCCTGTGCGCGTTGTACTGCAATGGACCGATCGGTGCCTCCGGCCGGCCCATTGCATTCAATGTGTGCGGGTACGCGTTGTACCCCTGTGCGCGTTGTACCTCAATGGACCGATCAGTGCGCACCCATTGACAATGGGCTTGCCTGGCAACGGACGCGTTTTCGAATATTCGAACGAGTCGGTTGCTGGAAAATCAGTTGGTCACCCACAACAATGTTGCAAAATCATGTATGTCATGAAGTTGAAATTTTGAAGGATGCTGTGGGCGTGTTTTGGTGCTGCTATTCCATGGATTGGCCAGATTCAGAAGATGCAAACGACTTGGACCTATCACTTTGGACACAAGGGACAGTATCTGCCTCTCCAGCACATATATATTGCTGCATGTTCCCCTGAGAGCCCACTTGCCTGCACTACATGCTCCAGGACGACATCTGCCACTGCACTGCTGCTGTCTCTGCCCCTCTGGACCCTGCAATGGCACGTACTGTGGAGAGAGCCCCAGCCTTCAGCCTTGAAGAGAACCAGGCCCTGCTGGACAGCCTACTTCCACAGTACAGCAAGCTGTATGGGACACCAGGGGAGCAGGTGAGTGTTCTGTGCACTGCCTTTCTGAATGTGCATTTTGTCTGACTAGCAAGGCTGAGAGTCAGCACACCACTGGCTAGCAGGCTCACTGAGTAGTTGTCACCCCCCATAGTGTGTAGTGACTTGCACTGGACAGGTATGGTGCAGTGACAGTGCTTCTGAACAGGGTTTTACTCCCCATGCTATGATACCATGTAGTGACTTCTGGAAAACTGTCCATGGGCAGCCGTGCACTGCCTGGGTACACCATGTGCCCCTGTGATTGCGACATGTATATGCAACTGTGTCATGCACGGATATGTTGCATGTGTAGTAATGTCCTTATCACTTTGTCATCCTGACAGGCTTCTGCCCATCGGAAGCATGAGATCTGGAAGGACATCGTCCGGGCTGTCCGGTCCGTGGGGGTCTACAAGCGCCGGATCCGCAACTGCCAAAAGAGGTGGCAGGACCTTCGGGGCTGGACCCGGAGGATTGCACGGGTCCAGCTGAAGCTGTCGCCTCCTCGCAGGAGGGGCGGAACACGGACCCTGACCCCCACATGCTCAGGATCCTGGCGGTGGTCTTTCCAGACCTGGATGGGCAGCTGAAGGCCAGAGAGCAGCAAGGAGGGGGTGAGTCAAAGACTGCACTGTGTACTCTGTCTAACATGTTATGTGCCCTCCTCGGGCCAGGTTGAACTGCCACAGTACAGCAGTCATGTTGTCCAGGAGCCATGTCCCTCTATTGTGCACTGCCCACTCCTCATCTGATACCCAGGTGTGGCCCTTACATGCAGGGAATCCTGTCACTTAGGACTGTGTCCTTGCAGTTTGCTTGACTCAAGGTGGGAGACAGCATCTGTTTCCCTGACTCTGTGGTGGGCATCATGGGTGGGTCCATTGCTTACACAATGCCTGTATTCTGACATGTATTCAGCGTGTTACTTTGATCTGTGGTCCAATTGCTGAGCTGATCCACCACATGTGGCTGGGGTACCTGGCACACACCCATGCTGCGGGTGGGAACAATGTTTGGGCCCCAGGAGTATGTATATGACGTGTGTCACACATACTTAGCCAGCTGCCTACAGTCCAGGGCTCATCCCTCATTCATGTGGGGCTGGACAGTCATGCCTACTCCAGGCCATACAATACACTCTGTACTCCCACTCCCGTGTATCAGTGGACACATTGTGCACAGTGATTTGCCCCTCAGGTGTCTGCCTCTGTGTCAGTGTGCTGTGGATTAGTCGCCAGGACTGCTGTGGAGTTTCTTGGTAGGGGCTCAGCATGCCACTGGAGATGTGACCATAGGAGACGATACTTGTGTGACACATAGGTGTCTGATCAGCTGCCCATGCAGACTGGGGCATGTAAATGTGAAGTTCAGGTAGCTGTTCCCCATGCACAGCAGAGTGTGAGGGGCTCAGGTTCAGAGGGTAGTGTCACAGGTCTCCCATATGTCCAATAGGTATGACCTGGACAGATGAGGGTTAAGAGGATGTGTTGTGGGGGGATGTACATGTGCACTTGTGCAGCTCCAGGACTTGCATTCCCCATGACCTACTATTGTGACACAGTGCAGAGTGTTGTTGTCTGGCTGCAAAGTCATACATCACTGAGACAGTGATGTATGACTTTGCAGTCATGCCTCCGCCATGGCATGTGTCTACTGATTGGTGATCCTGCAGGGGAGTGACATGTGCTACATGCACACCATAGTGGCGCTGGCTATCAGGACATGGGTGCATCATGGTGTCTGTCGCTGGTATGCATCACATGCATTTCCTATTTGACTCTGGGCATCCCTTACATCCGTAAACCTGTACTGACTCAGTGGCAAGAGCTGTGATGTGTCCACACCGTGTCCTCTGCACTGTCCAACTACTGTGTACTTGGTGCATGTGTCAACACTGGGGTGTTGCAATCCAACAGACACCAGACAGATGGGTGCAAGGCCATGTGGGATGTGAGTGCCATGCTTGGCATCAGACTGACAATTGACTTCTCCTGTTCAATTAGTGCACTTTTAGCAATGTACAACTAATGATGCCAGGGCTTGCTCTGTGATGTGCTGTGCTCACAGTGGTGTGTGCGTTATGTGCAGGTGACTGATGTCTGTCTGTTTCCCCATTGTTTGCAGATACATCCACGGCCACGGAAGGGGACAGCTCCACGGACCAGGAGGAGCCGGAGAGCCAGACTGGGTCAGCAGCCGAGGAGTGGTCGGAGGGACCCAGTGGCACGGAGGGCGAGGGAGCCACACCGAGGAGTCCTCAGCACCATCCACCTCAGCTGAGGACCAGAGCAACTCGGAGGATGACTCCCTTGTGGAGGCGGGTGTCAGCAGCCACCACACCCCAGCTAGTGTTGCTGTCCCCGCCACCACCAGCACCACCACCGCCCTCCCATCGGCTCCCATTCCCCAGGTCCGTGGAGGCTCCCATGTCCGGGAGCGTGTCTCCTTTGGGCCAGGCACCGCACCCCCTGCCCCTGTGTCCCCTGCTGCCCTGAGTGAGGAGTCTGTGTACCTCCTTCGCCAGCTCCATGTAGGGCAGACAGCCATGCTGAGTGTCCTCCATGCGCACACCGCGCTGTTGACTCAGCTGGTGTCGTTCATGGAGGGCATCTCATCGGGCATGTCTGACCTACAGAGGGGCAATAGGTCCATGGACTCCTCCCTGACGGCAGCAGTGTCCCTCCTCAAACGGTCCCTCACCCCTCCTGCCTCTGCTCCATCCACACTCCCCAGCACCTTACCCATCCCAGGCACACACACACTGGCACACACCAGCACACACACATCCAGCACACTGACACACACGCCAATGACAAAACGCACACGCACGCACATTCAGGGGACTGAAGCCAGACTCACAGGGGATGGGGCCCTGGAACACACACACGCATCCACATGCACTGCGCAGTCCTCAGTTCCCTCTCCCTCCAAAGCACCCTCCCTTGCCTCACCTGCAACCCCAAAGTCACAGCAGCTCTTCCTCTGTGACCTCGGCCTCTTCCCCACCGATGAAGCTGCTCCAGCATCCCGGGGGAAGAGGAAGCCCACCCACACGGAGCAGAGTGCCCCTCGCCCCGGACACCCTCCCCCAGGCGCAGACGGACTGAGGCCCCCACCCGCAAGTCCCCCGGAGTGCTAAGAGCAAGACCCCGCCACCGCCCTGCAGCTCAGGCACAAGGTCTCCGTCCTCCATCCCTCAGGCCCCCACTGCACAGGTGCCCCCACCACACCCTGCCCCAGGTTCCCCCACCCACAGATATACCATCCCCAAGATGCTCCGGCCTTCTCCCCCTGCCACTTGCTCTCCCAGCACCACACCCCCGCTGCGCTTGTCTGTGCCACTGATGTGGTGAGGGTGTCCCCCCTCTGTCCAACCCACCTTGCCTGTTCCCCATTCTCCTCCCCTGGAGGTAGGCACTGCAGTGGAGTCCACTACCGCCCTGTCTGACTTGGGCACTGCAGTGGCGGACCTGTCCACCCCATCTGCAGGGTCCACTGTAGTTGTGCCGGCACCCACGACATCTGTGTCATGCCCCCAGTTGTGCCGGCACACACCATGTCAGACACCTCCACTGCAGTTGTCAGTGGCTCTCCAGCACCCACCACCCCTTCCCTGACTCCCCCTGGTGAGCCCTGATCCTGTCCCTGCGGTGCCTGGCCTGCCCCCCGGTTGCCCCTCCTAGTGGATTGTCCCTGGTATTGTGCAGGCATGCGTAGGGTGACATCTGCCAGTGTCACCCTGTTTGAACTTTGACAATGGACTGGCCATTGGCCTTTGCTCTTTTTCAGGACTTCGTTTGGCCTCAACACATATGCTGAATAAAGCAACTTTCTTTTCTCTAGTGCTCATGCTTCAGATGTACATGTTGTTGGTGCAGCTAACCATGCCCTTGCTGCAGTGATGGTGATATCTGGTCTCATGATTATGAAGTGTTACTGTGCAGGAACCCATGTGGTCCAGGGGAATGTGTCCTATCATGTGGTGTATCCATGTCATCAATAGCAGCATCTGAGGGTGTCATGTGTTCAGTATTTGGCAATGGGTTTCCTACTTACATTGGCAATTTCATATCTGTGGCTTCCACCCCTGCACATCTGTTGTGCCTGCCATCGTTGCATTTGTCTACTTCCCTGACCGTGTTGCCATCTCCAGTGGACATGCAGGTTTGGGCATCAATGGGGAGGGACTCATCCGTGTAGTCAGTGCAACATTGCTATACAAGTGTGTTGGATCTGTGCTGATGATTCCGTTGGCACATCCATGACCAGGCTGATGTGATGGGAGCCCTCATTTGGTGCTAATTGTTGATTGTGTGACCAAGTGCTCAGCTGACATGATGGGGCCCTACTGAGGCAACATATGGCACAGCTTTCCTCACACAGGAGTGGAGTCCCCTCATGGCAGTGTGTACACGTGTGACATTGCCTGCGCCCAAGGTGTGTGTTGTATGTGCATGTCTGTGTGTTCACTTCCATTCATCTGCGCATGCTGTGATCCCTAGTGTTGTACCTGTTTGTGATGCTTGCTGACTTGAGCTATGTTCCCCCAAAGTCTTCTCCCTGTGTTCTCTGTGATGTGGGTGCATGGCACATTACTGGTCATCAGGGTGTCACCCATAGGTGTGTTTGCTGTCAGGGCAGAGTTTGTGTGCTGACGCAGATGGGTCACAGTCAGGTTTCCCTTTGGCACTTGTTGTTTGCCCCTGTCATGTGATTTCCAGTTTGTGTTATCTTTCAGTGATTGTGACACGTTGTGTGTGTGACTGCTGGCACTCCTTAGGGTCCGGGCTGCAATGTTGGTTGTTGTCTATGTGTGTTCTTTGTGGGTGACCTTGGCTTCTTCATTGGTGTGTGACTGTGGCTGGGATCCCATTGGTCGGTGTGGTATTGCCATCATGTCCATGTACAGCGTAGTGTGCAGTGTGTCAGACATTCAGGAGTCTTGTTGAGTGTCCATGTGTGATGTGTTTCTACACCTTGGTTCCCACCCACCACCCTGGAATAGTAATCGGTGCATGTGCAATGTCACCAGTGCATGTGTACTTCACTGCTGCACATTGTTGGAGGTCGAGGGGTGTGGTCTTGAGTGTGTGCAGATGAGAGTTGTTGCCCGGCTAGTCCCCTGCCTCCATGTTGGCCTTGGCTTACTGGCCATGCTGATTGATTTGTGCTTGTGTAGGTGTGATGGTAGTTAGTTGCTCAGGACACCTGACTGTGGTTCACAGTGTGAACGACATTTAGCTTTGTCATCACAGTGGTATTTTTCTTCAGCCCAGGGTCACCACATTGTGGGGGCCCTGGGGGTGGTGCTGTGGTGTGTCTGTGACTTGCTGTGTCAGTTGTTGTTCCTACGTGCCTGTGTGACATGTGTGTTTTGTGCTCCCTCTCACCTGTCAATGCCTGCTTGCCCACATAGGGGATTTGGATCCATGAGTTACCTTAGTGTGGCAGTGTATGCACATCTGTATGATTGGTATTCAGCTCTCCTCATGTGTTGTGTTGTTGCCTGGGGACACTGGCACCCCCACCCCTCACCTGCTGTGTATGATGACAGTGTTGGTCTGCCTGTTTGTGTTTGTGCATCTGCACCACTGCATTGGCATATCTTGGGTGTGCCATTGGCTGTATGTTGTTTGGTGTGTTTCCCCTGCTGTCCCTGGGACTCCTAGGTCATCGGTCAGCACAGTGATCATGGTTTGTGTGTCCCATTGCTGCCATGGTATGGTATCTGTTCACCTCACATCTGCTGTCTCCACAGGGTATCTGCATTTGTGTGCCCATTGGTGCAAATATGTGGGTCTGCATTCTGATGGTCACTTCTGTCATTGTGTCATTGATGACTGTTGACGGTCTCAGCCCCCATGGGTGTTGTTTGTCTGCACATGGCCAAGGGAATGTTTCATTTGCACTGCAGTATTTGGCTCCCCCAATTTATGTTGCAATGGGACACATACACTACTTTGCCACAGATGAGTTTTTGGTTCTGTGACCAGGAATGATCCATGCAGTTTGGCAGTTGCAGCTCTTTCTTTGTCAACAATTACCTTTTGGTCACTGTGATGATGAGGGTGTAGACCCCATTGCCACAATGGTCAAAATGTGCTTCAGCTATGGACCCCACACTTACCTTTTGGTCACTGTGATGATGGGGGTTTAGACCCCATTGCCACAATGGTCAAAATGTGCTTCAGCTATGGACCCCACACTTGCCTTTTGGTCACTGTGATGATGGGGGTTTAGACCCCATTGCCACAATGGTCAAAATGTGCTTCAGCTATGGACCCCACACTTGCCTTTTGGTCACTGTGATGATGGGGGTTTAGACCCCATTGCCACAATGTTCAAAATGTGCTTCAGCTATGGACCCCACACTTGCCTTTTGGTCACTGTGATGATGGGGGTTTAGGCCCCATTGCCACAATGGTCATGGGCTGCTTGCATTGTGGGTGCCACACACATATATGTGTGGCACATGTGCTAGGGGGTCACATTGTATGTTCAATGTCATGTTCGGTGTTGTAGGCATTTGACACAGCCTGCTCACATGCTTGTCATGGTGGTGGGGGATGTCTTAATCTTGCATTCCCTAGGTTGTGGTGTGCTTGTTGTGTCATGCATTGTCCATCCTATGAGTGGGGGTGGTAGTAGTGGTAGGCATCCAGCCCCCCGTGGGTGAGGGTGGTAGTAGTGGTGGGCATCCTGCCCCCCCTGGGTGAGGGTGGTAGTAGTGGTGGGCATCCTGCCCCCCTGGGTGAGGGTGGTAGTAGTGGTAGGCATCCTGCCCCCGTGGGTGAGGGTGGTAGTAGTGGTGGGCATCCTGCCCCCCTGGGTGAGGGTGGTAGTAGTGGTGGGCATCCTGCCCCCTGGGTGAGGGTGGTAGTAGTGGTAGGCATCCTGCCCCCCGTGGGTGAGGGTGGTAGTAGTGGTGGGCATCCTGCCCCCCTGGGTGAGGGTGGTAGTAGTGGTGGGCATCCTACCCCCTGGGTGAGGGTGGTAGTAGTGGTAGGCATCCTGCCCCCGTGGGTGAGGGTGGTAGTAGTGGTAGGCATCCTGCCCCCTGGCTAAGGGTGGTAGTAGTGGTGGGCATCCTGCCCCCCTGGGTGAGGGTGGTAGTAGTGGTAGGCATCCTGCCCCCTGGCTAAGGGTGGTAGTAGTGGTGGGCATCCTGCCCCCCTGGGTGAGGGTGGTAGTAGTGGTAGGCATCCTGCCCCCCGTGGGTGAGGGTGGTAGTAGTGGTAGGCATCCTGCCCCCTGGCTAAGGGTGGTAGTAGTGGTGGGCATCCTGCCCCCCTGGGTGAGGGTGGTAGTAGTGGTAGGCATCCTGCCCCCTGGCTAAGGGTGGTAGTAGTGGTGGGCATCCTGCCCCCTGGGTGAGGGTGGTAGTAGTGGTGGGCATCCTGCCCCCTGGGTGAGGGTGGTAGTAGTGGTAGGCATCCTGCCCCCCGTGGGTGAGGGTGGTAGTAGTGGTGGGCATCCTGCCCCCTGGGTGAGGGTGGTAGTAGTGATGGGCATCCTACCCCCCTGGGTGAGGGTGGTAGTAGTGGTAGGCATCCTGCCCCCGTGGGTGAGGGTGGTAGTAGTGGTAGGCATCCTGCCCCCTGGCTAAGGGTGGTAGTAGTGGTGGGCATCCTGCCCCCCTGGGTGAGGGTGGTAGTAGTGGTAGGCATCCTGCCCCCTGGCTAAGGGTGGTAGTAGTGGTGGGCATCCTGCCCCCTGGGTGAGGGTGGTAGTAGTGGTAGGCATCCAGCCCCCCTGGCTAAGGGTGGTGGTAGGCATCCAGCCCGCCCTGGGTGAGGGTGGTAGTAGTGGTAGGCATCCAGCCCCCCTGGCTAAGGGTGGTAGTAGTGGTGGGCATCCTGCCCCCCTGGGTGAGGGTGGTAGTAGTGGTGGGCATCCTGCCCCCTGGGTGAGGGTGGTAGTAGTGGTGGGCATCCTGCCCCCCTGGGTGACGGTGGTAGTAGTGGTAGGCATCCTGCCCCCTGGCTAAGGGTGGTAGTAGTGGTGGGCATCCTGCCCCCTGGGTGAGGGTGGTAGTAGTGGTGGGCATCCTGCCCCCCTGGGTGAGGGTGGTAGTAGTGGTAGGCATCCTGCCCCCTGGCTAAGGGTGGTAGTAGTGGTGGGCATCCTGCCCCCCTGGGTGAGGGTGGTAGTAGTGGTGGGCATCCTGCCCCCCTGGGTGACGGTGGTAGTAGTGGTAGGCATCCTGCCCCCTGGCTAAGGGTGGTAGTAGTGGTGGGCATCCTGCCCCCTGAGTGAGGGTGGTAGTAGTGGTGGGCATCCTGCCCCCTGGGTGAGGGTGGTAGTAGTGGTAGGCATCCTGCCCCCTGGCTAAGGGTGGTAGTAGTGGTGGGCATCCTGCCCCCCTGGGTGAGGGTGGTAGTAGTGGTAGGCATCCTGCCCCCCTGGGTGAGGGTGGTAGTAGTGGTAGGCATCCTGCCCCCTGGCTAAGGGTGGTAGTAGTGGTGGGCATCCTGCCCCCCTGGGTGAGGGTGGTAGTAGTGGTAGGCATCCTGCCCCCCGTGGGTGAGGGTGGTAGTAGTGGTAGGCATCCTGCCCCCCTGGCTAAGGGTGGTAGTAGTGGTGGGCATCCTGCCCCCCTGGGTGAGGGTGGTAGTAGTGGTAGGCATCCTGCCCCCTGGCTAAGGGTGGTAGTAGTGGTGGGCATCCTGCCCCCCTGGGTGAGGGTGGTAGTAGTGGTAGGCATCCAGCCCCCCTGGCTAAGGGTGGTGGTAGGCATCCAGCCCGCCCTGGGTGAGGGTGGTAGTAGTGGTAGGCATCCAGCCCCCTGGCTAAGGGTGGTAGTAGTGGTGGGCATCCTGCCCCCCTGGGTGAGGGTGGTAGTAGTGGTGGGCATCCTGCCCCCCTGGGTGAGGGTGGTAGTAGTGGTAGGCATCCTGCCCCCCGTGGGTGAGGGTGGTAGTAGTGGTGGGCATCCTGCCCCCCTGGGTGAGGGTGGTAGTAGTGGTGGGCATCCTACCCCCCTGGGTGAGGGTGGTAGTAGTGGTAGGCATCCTGCCCCCCGTGGGTGAGGGTGGTAGTAGTGGTAGGCATCCTGCCCCCTGGCTAAGGGTGGTAGTAGTGGTGGGCATCCTGCCCCCCTGGGTGAGGGTGGTAGTAGTGGTAGGCATCCTGCCCCCTGGCTAAGGGTGGTAGTAGTGGTGGGCATCCTGCCCCCCTGGGTGAGGGTGGTAGTAGTGGTAGGCATCCAGCCCCCTGGCTAAGGGTGGTGGTAGGCATCCAGCCCGCCCTGGGTGAGGGTGGTAGTAGTGGTAGGCATCCAGCCCCCTGGCTAAGGGTGGTAGTAGTGGTGGGCATCCTGCCCCCCTGGGTGAGGGTGGTAGTAGTGGTGGGCATCCTGCCCCCCCTGGGTGAGGGTGGTAGTAGTGGTGGGCATCCTGCCCCCCCTGGCTAAGGGTGGTAGTGGTGGTGGGCATCCAGCCCCCCCTGGGTTGGGGTGGTGGCGCGCATTCAGGCCCCTGTGTGCATATGTGGCATTGGTGATGGGCATCCCGCCCCTATGGTGCTGCTGTTGCAAGTATATTCAGATTCCCAGTGTATGTGTGTGATGTGTCGTGTACGTGTTGTATGTGTTTTGTGGTTGGTGTCTGACTTACCTTCTGCGCCGTACGCGTCCGTGCCTGTTCCGGTAGTAGATGTAGAATATTGGTATGATCGGGACGAAGGGATTCATGGTTGGTTCGTGTCGTTCGTCCTTCTCGTTGCTTCGCGTCGTCCTCGTCGCTTGGCTTCGTCCTCGTCGCTTCGCTTCGTCCTCGTCGCTTCGCGTCGTCCTCGTCTGTGCTGTGTTCGTCTCGTAGCCGTGGATCGTGTTGTGGCGCGATTCGGAGCTTATGTGCGCCTCTCCCGGATGCTTTGACGTGCCGTGCGTAGCGACGGGTTCGGCGCGTACGGAAGCGCATCGTACTTGTCCGGCCGGACGGGGCTGCATTTTCCCTTCCGTGCGACTCGATTCGGCGTTTCCGGATTCGCCTCGGTCGGAGAACAGGACCTGGTTTGGGTGAGTACGGCTCGGCCGGAATTTTTGCTGTTGTGCGCATCGTACTTGCTCGTTCGGTGTGCTGTACGGATCGGTCGGGAAACTGGCTTTCGCATGGCTTTTTTCCCGACCGAATGGTATTGGGTGCGCCTCCGACCGAGATCGGAATCGGCCCCTATGTCTCGAAATGTTTCTTATTTTCACTTTTTTAGTAGTGCAGACCTCAGGTAACATTTGTATTCAATATGTCGATGCAAAATAAGCCATGATATATCTTGAAACACTTATGAAACTGAAAATAAAGAGAAAAGTTCATTGTACACTAAAAATGAAACAGGCCTGTTGATGACTCCATTCCTTTAAGGCAATCCAGCTTGAAAACAAACTGTGACTTAATAGTTCTTATACAAGGCATGAACCCCTCAACGGAAATATGACATGATATTTAGTGGCCGTCTTCCAGCATAGGGCCAGACTTTCTGAAGGAGAGAAGATGAGGCTAAAACCCTATTTGCCTCATGCAGACACAATGGAGACCATCAAGTTCAGGCACTACAATCTTACTTAACGTTTCTTCTTCAGCAGAGTACTCCTTATAAGATGCCATTGTCGAAGTGTCGAGTCCAGCAGCCACTCACAGACGCTGTATGATGGATATGAGGACATGATCCAATGTGGAATGCTCCTTTCTTTTGCTAATGTTCCACCATTTATTTCAGTGCTGTTCTTAGTGCTGCTTCTTCGTCTGGACTAGCTGGTAGGAATTGCACTTGAAAGGCATTCTTAAGCTTCTTGAAGATCATTATTGCAGAACTTTTTTTTTGCCTCATCACCATTGTATTGAAGAGTTTGTATACTTTAGAGAAGCTTTGGACAGGTGTGGTACCAAAATGTTGCTGTCAGAGCATTATTGGATAAAAATATTGTGTACTAAATATTGCCTACAAAAATAGTTCCCATTGAAATTAATTTTAGAAAATCATCACCAATTTTATATTTTTTAAGTTATTTTAGGTGACTATATTCATGTCAGACAATATTTCTGAAATAATACACTGACAAATAACCTCTTGGCAGTGTGGCAGTGGTAACTCAGGGGAGGAATTACTTGAAAAGTCATAATTCTGATTCTGCTCTCCTTGGTTATTCCTCATTTTGCTGCAGTATTTTATCTGGAGCGTCTTTATACTAACCTCTAACTACAATGCCTTTGGTTTAACACATGGAGAGTGAAAAATGGGAAGATTTGCATTTATCAAACAGATTTCTTCTAATTCAACTGATATCTGGAAAATCAACCAAGCTCTTTGATTTCATGTTTAATAGCAGAGGGTGTCTTGATAGAGGTGAATGTATGCATTGTGACATAACTCTCAAACACCAATATTTTCTTCTTCTAATCCTTAGTTTTACCAGTTTTATGTCCTTCGATTTATTTTTTAAATATCATATCAGAGGTCCATAAATAAAGCAATACTTTTACAACTTCAATAAGCAGCACATAGTTGTAAACAGTTTTAGGTATTCCTCTATTTTGCTTTTCCTAACTCAGCAACCGTACTATGCAAAGAACACTAGGATTTTAGAAATGAGTGCATTTGTTTAATTGTATGAGTTATTGTCTATAGCGTAAACCTAGCCAAAATGCAGCTGAGATGTTGTGTTCTTTAAAGAGGCGCATTTACATCTCTTTCCTATATTGGAGCAACACTGGGGTGGCCCTGATGAATATGGGAATGCTGTTCTAGATCCTGGGTCCCTAGGTGCCTTGTTTTTTTTACACTTCTTAGTCTGCAGTCATATGATGTTCCGCTATGTGTATGCTGAGAATCACTGGAGATGCTGAGCTTGTCTAGAAAATAAATGGGGTTGCTGGTTATGATGGCTTTGTAAATGATGCAGCTGGTTTTGAAGATGGTAAATGATGCAGCATGAGCTAAAGCAAGGATGGTAGTTGTGCAAGAGATGATTAGCATTAATATGACCCTGTAGATGAACATAGATGGCTTTCTCGATGATCTTTCTGATTAATGGTAGGTAAATGATAGTCTGGTAGTTGCTGAGGTCACCTGAGTATAGTGTAGGTTTCTTTAGGAGTGGGGGGATATGGTCTTAAGAGCTTCTGGGACAATGCCTTGGGTGAAGAGACATTCACAATGGTGAGCAGGGGTGAGGCAGCATCCCCAGAGGGAGCTTTGATGAATGATGGGGGTGTGGAGACCAGAAGGGGAGAAAGCCCTGAGCATTATTAAAAGCAACAGTTGCTGAAATCCTGTTTTTGGAACTGTGACATTAAAAATAAATATGAAGACGACACAGTGCATACTGTCCTGGTAGTGAAAAACTCTCAAATTCGTTTTTCACTATTGCAAGGCCTTCCTCTCCAATGGGATAACATAGGGTTACCTTATTACATTAATAAATGATAACTTTTAGTTGGAAGCAGGTAGTAATGTCATGTTTGCTGTCTGAGTAATTGTAATGTAAAACACTATTTAATGGCAAAGGCAGATTTTGTTTGTCACAATTCTGAAAATGGCACTTTTAGAAAGTTGCCATGGTCGTGTCCTAACCATTAAGTGCCTCCATCCTGTTCCTGGGTCACATGACTAGGTTTAGCTGGCAGTTGGTCTTTGTGTATTACTCCCAGACAGTGAGACAAAGGGGGAATAGGTGTTTGCAGGATGGGCCACCTCTGGCTTGATAGGGGGGCAAAGCAGTCACCTACCACACTTGCACATCACAAAAAATCAGCCTCAGCACACTCACATAGGGTTTCCCACTAGTCTGTTGTCACCCAGACAAACTGAGGCCAGGGCAGGGAGGCAGAAAATTCCAGAAATCTCTGTAGGTGGAGGACTCTAGAAGCTTCTCCCACTTCAAAGCTGGCACCAAGTATAAATATTTGATCCTCATACCCAACTCTGGAGTAGACATCTGGACCTGTGGTAGACTCAGAAGAAGGACTGTTGTGCTGCTCTCCTGCAATAACGACTGCTACTCTGCTGTCCTGCAGGCTGAGTGAGAAGGAAAGGACCTGCATCTTGGACCCAGGGCCACCAGAGTGACTCCAAGGACTAGTTGGTTGGCCTCTTGATCAGAGTCTCAGGGACAGAAAAGGCTCCAACCACCTTAAACCCTGCACCTGGACTCTGCATGCTGTGAGTCAAGCCTCCCAAGTGGTGCCACCCCAAACTCGGACCCGTGGAGATGGGCCTGAAGGTGTTCCACCAGCCCAAACTGTGGTCCCAGCAGAACCAACACAGCGCAATGCATCACCTCACAACTTCGCATTGGAACTGCTGCACAACACATCCCTGACACAGAACCTCACAGCTCCTGAGTACCGGCATTGCATGACGCATCCTGGACACAGAACCTCGCATTACAGCTCCGCAGCTCCTTGGAAACACCACTGCACGACACATCCTCGATGCAGGACCTCCACCAAAGCCTGCAGCTCCTTGGAGCCACCGCTGTGCGATGCATCCTTGGCGCAGGAACTTGCACTGCTCCCTAACCAGGATTTAAGGTACTTTGTTCAGCAGACCTAACTTGGTCCTGTATCTGGCCCATGCTCCATCGTGGCCAGTCTGAACTTGTGACTTTGTACTGGTCCGGCACGTCCAGATAACCACAGTTGGCGTTTTGTGCTTCTAAGCAATCTTTTTGCTTACACTTTTAAAATTGCACATCTCTACTGACTGGATTTTTGTTGTTTTGGTGTCAAATAATTTATTACAAATCAATCTATTTTCCTAAATTAGTGTGGGGTCTTTCTTGTTTTGTTTTTTCTCTTATTAAAGTTTGAGTGCTGCATAAATACTTTACACATTGCCTCTAAGTTACTCCTGACTGCTTTTATGCCAAGCTACCAGAGGGTTAAGCACAGGTTAATTTCGAGTTTGCTTGTGTTATACCCTGACAAGATTTGTGGTAGCTGCTTGAGAGGGTTTGAACCCCTTCGACCAGTAACCCAAGTTCCTACAGGTACCCATGGAATCTTTTGAAAAAAATGGCGTCAAATCCTGGGAAATGTCAGGCTTTATAGGCTTGGCACATCATGAATGGATTTGAATATTTAATTAGTGCCCTCTCAGTGCCTGTGACATTTTAGCAAATGTATGTGAAAATTGTGCTTCAAAATGCACAATTTCAATCCGTTCTTTTCAAATTTGTCTCAGGGGACTCACTAGATGAGGTCTCACTTATTGGCTTTGCTCACTCACCACAATTCAGGGCAATTGCTATGCCCCAGAAATTTCAAAGATCAAGTAAGCACCATAATGTAGGTGAAATTTAACCCCTTTGGTGCTCATGACGGAATGGTTCCGTCATGAGCACCGGTGCTCCTGTGCTCATGACGGAACCATTCCGTCATGAGTACAGGGGCACGAAATCCCTCTGCTGCAGACAGCAGAGGGATTTCCCTTTTTTTTTATTGGCCTCGGGAGGTTGGGGAAGAGCTTCCCCAACCTCCCGAGGCCAATTTGCATTTTCATTGCAATGCCGATCGCGCGCATGGCGCGCTGTCGTCATTGCAATGAAAATGAAACTGAAACTGAGTTTCAGTTTCATTGTTTCGGTGCTCGTGGGGCTATCTCAGCCCACCGAGCACCGAAACAGATGGGAGAGGTATCGTTGGAAAGGGG
The DNA here is from genome assembly GCA_963921515.1 of Calotriton arnoldi. Lineage (NCBI taxonomy): Eukaryota > Metazoa > Chordata > Amphibia > Caudata > Salamandridae > Calotriton > Calotriton arnoldi. The sequence continues at coordinate 5,610 of CAWUFW010027659.1, read as the reverse complement.
AGAATCTCTCCTTTCCAATGGTACTCCTCCCTAGTGGATCCCTGCTTGGGGATCGCCTCAGAGGGGGCGATCCCCAAGCAGGGATCCACCCACTAGGCACCAGGGAAGGGGGAGCGGCCCCTTGGGCAAGGGCCTTTGCTCCCCCCATATCTTTTGGCCTAATTCAGTCTTTCTGCCCCCCCTGGGGGGCAGATGGGGGCTGCAGCCCCCAATCTTCCCCCCCGGGGGGGCAGAAAGCCCACTAGAACCAGAGAATTTCTTTACTTTGTAAATTAGGGGTGGGGGCTGCCCAATATGGGCACGCCAATGCCCCCACCCCCCTGCACAATTAGAGTCTTTATGCCCCCTAGGGGGGCAGAAAGCCATCTAGAAACCAGGGATTTATTTTATTATGTAAATTAGGGGTGGGGGCTACCCAATATGGGCACGCCAAAGCTCTCAACCCCCTACACAATAACAGTCTTTCTGCCCCCTGGGTGCAGATGGGGCGGTAGCCCCCAATCTGCCCCCTGGGGGGCAGAAAGCCTACTAGACGCCAGGGTTTTTTTTTTACGATTAATTTAGGGGTGGGGGCTGCCAAAGATGGGCATGCCAATGCCCCCACCCCTCCCCCCCACAAAATACCAGTCTTTCTGCCCCCTTGGGAGGCAGATGGGGGCAGTAGCACCCAATCTGCCCCCCGTGGGGGCAGAAAGCACCCTAGACACCAGGGATTATTTTTTTATAGGCCCGGGGTGGGGGCTGCCCAGAATGGGCATGCAAATGCCCCACCCTACCCCCAAAGAAAACTAAAGACTTGCTGCCCCTCCAGGAGGAAGATGGGGCAATAGCCCCTGATCTGCCCCTGGGGGGGCAGAAAGCCCACTAAGCGCCAGGGATTTTTTCTTTTATATAGGGAAGGGGTGGGGGTTGCCCAGAATGGGCATGTCAAGGCCCCCACCCCCAAAAAAATGATACAGTCTTTCTGCCCCCCCCCTGGGAGGCAGATGGGGCAATAGCCCCTTATCTGCCCCCCCCTGGGTGGGACAGAAAGCCCACTAGCCACCAGGGATTTCTTTTTCCAAAGTTCGGAGTGGAGGTTGCCCATAATGGGCATGCCAATGCCCCCACCCCCCAAAAAAAGATGCCACGGCCTTTCTGCCCCACCCCCAGGAGGCAGATGGGGGCAGAAAGTCTACTAGTGTCATAAGGTTTCTGCACATACAGAGCTATGCACAGGATAATAGGACCTCGGAATATAGTGGTGAGCCAACCATAAACCTTAGCACCCAAAACCCCAACCCAACTAGCCTTAGCATCCCATTAGCACCAATGTACCAATGATTAGACAACCCAGAACACGGTATCTCTCTCTCAGGACTCGCAGAGGCAAGAACACTCTTTCGTCACACTCGTACCTGTCCACAACGTGCGTAATAAGAGACACGGTGTAGTTCAAAACATTTATTTCGACTTACGTGCTCTAAGATACAGTACACGTGTCAGTACTACTAGCATAATACATATTAATAATATAATCAGCATAGTTACAACTCCATAGAATACGAACGGGGAAAGCATCTCATAAAGCAGTGGATATATGTCTAACTAACGTTACCACCCTCCCCGTGCTGGAAGCTAGTTTATTATAAAAATAGAAGACCTCTGGGCTTTGACTAGCGAACCCCCATACCTCAGTCTCTAGATGCAAAACTACATCAGCAGACAATCACAGCTCTTCTCTCTGGAAAGGTCGCCTCCAAGTGCCCCAGGGCGGGCGAACCGCATTATTAAAAGCACACTAATTTCTCCATAGCAGCTGTACATGGTGTTATGTCTAGAGTGCGAGGACGGGCCAAATCAGCAAGAACCAGGGACGTGTTATTCGACCTTGTAACTGTTGTTCAGACTGAGCCCAAAGGGAACAGGAGAAAAGGTGAGAAACAGAAAATGCAGACAGTCGTAAAAGAACGTGGCAGGAGCAGAGGGTGCTAGAACAACAGCTAAGAGTAACGTCCGCAAAAGTCATCATGGCAGCCAGGCCTATGCCAATGTAGCCAGGCAGGCCAGGAGGCCAAAAACCACAAGACACCCTCCCCTGGACAGTCCATCGGCCAAGACTAAAAATTAAGACAGAGTTCAAAACACCTGAGCAGAACAGAGGCGGACCACTGACAGTGAACGGCAGATTAATCCAAAACGTGGAAGTGCAGAAAAAATGCTATACCGTCCAAGAGGACATCATTGGAATCGTCAAAAAACGTAGACGCCATCCAGTTCAACAGGTCAAAGCTGCAGGAATGTTCTTCAGAGGATGGAGCATCCAAAAGCAATGCGGGACAGCTTGCGTGATATTCAATATAACTTTGTTGTAGGAGATCCTGAGCAGCCGTCCAGATATCCCATTGTGCCAAAATCCCCAGTGCAGCCGCACGCATCATAACGCCAGCAACGGAACAGTCCCGTTCATGGGCCTCTAAGGGACCCACCAACCGAACAAAATCCGGAACAGACAATGACGAATTGGAGAGGCAATAATCCATGGTCCATGTGAAAGGACAGCGGATGCAGGACATCACAGGTTGCACGCAAGTGAAATACGCAAAGCGAAAGGAAAGGGTGTAGGACACACTGATAGTCGCCAAGGGCAGAACATCGAAGCCAACCAGAAGTCGCTCACGGAGCAGCTGGAGGCGTTCGGGATCGAGAAGGGCCCAGTGGGGAGCAGCCATTGCGCAGAAAACAGACCAACAGCAAGACACCAGCCGCCAAAGCGAGGATCAATGGGAAACCACCAAAGACGCTAGAGAATATAGAATGTATGAACGCCGGTATCACACCAAAAATAGTTTGGAAGGTGGAGACCAGGCCAGACCCTACCATCTTAAAAAAATGCACTAGACCCTCAGAGTTTGATGCGTTAAAAATACGATGAATTAACTCCCCAAAATGTTGGGGGAGGTTGGTGTTCAAAAAGGCCTGTATTTCACTGTGGGTACTCGCCACCTGGAGAACGAACGTCTCCCGGGCGGACGTGAGCGTAACCTCTTCATTCAATAAAAGGGCCTTTATTCTGCTCAACTTATTGAAATCTGCTTCCATGGTTGGAATGGAAGGCCAAACAGAGTTATCAACGATGTCATGAGGGGAGGGAAAAGTACATTCTTGCAGCAGACAACCCTGTGTGAGACCGTAACAATATACGGAATGCCAGCTTGTAGGCCACAACAGTCTTCGTTATTTAAAAGCAAATAGCTACCGTTAGTAAGCAAAGTAAAAGTAGGAGAAGTAGCAGGAGCAGGAATACCCTTTAGCACACATGCAAGATTCGGAGCGAGACGCTACAAGCTCCGTGCAATTTAATATGTTTACAAATAAGCGAATGGCCCACAGTTGAATCACAAGACTCCCCCGTGAGAAACACTTCCTTGCCGTCTCTAAGGCATTTATACATGAAAGGCAAGGACCAGAGTTCATGTAGGAAAGCACTACCCAAAGGCTGGAATCGGCCCACAGGATAATGTTTCATGCACGAGCTAAATTCAAACAAGGAAAAAGGTAAAGCAATAACTCCATGAACTAGCCACACAGCAGAATCTAGTTCCGCTATAGAGAATGGTAAAGGATCCACTTTCTCGATATGTAACAAAGTGTAAGATGCATCCTTCATGGACATAAATTGCTGCTTGTCAGTCAAATTAAAAGGCAGAAAAATGGCAGTGGTATTTAATAAATTCCAAGGAACTTTACCTAACTTAAGGGTTTGTAAAGTCCACGTAAACTGCATTACTGAACGCAATTGATTCTGACCATGATACAAAATAGAAACATCGTCTTGTACAATATCAACAACAGAGGACACAATATTCTCTAATGTGTAAATGCGGGAAGACAGGGTATTTATACTATTGTCAACAACAGCAAGCACCTTTTCCAAATTTGCTTGGTCTATTTCCCGAAGACGGGAAGCAGCTTCCATTTGTGACAGCTTCCAGAGTTCATTATACGTTTCATAAATGAATCTCTTCGGTCGGGGACCACGAGGTCCCAAGATAAAGTCGGACAGATCAATAGTGCCTGATAGGAGAGACAAATGTTTCTTAACAGAGTCTAAGGACGAATGTTGTAGCCATTGTTTACATAATTTACCCACTGAATACGTAGTGACAGTACGAGTTTCAGCAAATCGTAGATCAGGCTTGTCCTGTGTGTAGCCATCAACTGTGCCATGAAAACGCAGTTGGCATGCATTAGATGATATGGGCCATGCTAACCAGGGTGGCTGTACCAGTGCAGAGACATTAAAGGAATTGTTTTGAAACAAAGCCTGCAATGTAGCGAGGGACATATTAAAACGCAAGCTATCATTGGGGGATCCCGACAAGGATGGGATGGCTGGTGCAAATAATTGTTTAGTGGTAGCTAACCCCCAACACGTAGTTTGATAAATGGAAGCATTCAGGAACATAATTTGGGCCGGGATAAGGCAAGCACGGTGCAAAGCTTCAGTGCCCTGCACCTGCCATGGTTTCGAACCCCAGATTGATTTCAAATCCACAGTGTCCTTCCAGTACTCATAACCACCCACCGCTAAGGCGCTCAAAAAGGAACCCGAATAAAGCAATTTGGTATGGGTCAACATGAATTTTTGAGTCAATGGGGCATTTAATTTAAAATAATAGGACCCAGGGTTTGATCGATTGAAATCAGTGAAATAGGTGTATTTATTTCTAAGAGTCTGGGAGCTACCTGGTAAGGGGTTTGGGCAATGTTCCCATTGGGTATAGTTAACAGGGCTGCGCAGTGCACTCGGTTTGTGGAGAAAATGGTTGCCCCAATGCTGGTAGCAATACAAATCGGCATAATTCGCAGAATTCATATACAAATCCTCAGCATTAAAAGAAGCATAGTATTTCAAATCAGCAAACAATGCTTCAACAGCATGCACATCCCAATCGTCAGAATGAATATTACTTTTACTACATCACCCATTGAAACTTGAAGGACATTTGGTACATTAATAATTTCTGTCGGACCATGGATTTGAAAGTTTACCGCATCCCATACGATGCCATCAGCAACTGGAAACGCTGAAATGTTCACAAATGTGTGGTCACGCTTCATGATGTGAGAGGAGGAATGTGGAGCCAAAGTTCCAGCAACACTGTTCACAGCAGAGCGTTCAGGTAAATAGTGACCATTCATGAGTAGAAAAAACACTGAGACAAAGCCAATGGACATGAACAAAAAAATCAAGAAAAGCACCAACCAGATGTATGTCCAGGGTGGAACCAAAAATTGTCTCTAAACCATGATACAAAAAGACTGAACTTTGACGGGACAGTTGATGAGTTGGAATCCGAGTCAAAAGAATAACGTGTCGGGCTCAGTGGCGTTGTTGGTTGGTGTGCCACCGACTCTGTGGCGGGATAGGTATACTCGTCCTCGTCGATGCAGGGGGAGACAGGGGTTCGAATATATTTTCAGGCATATCAATCATCTCCATGGTAACATCAGTGGCCGTTCGAGCAGATGGGCCACGAACACAGAATCCGGTAAATGGCAGGACAAGAGACCGCTGGTGTAACACTATTCAGGATCGGCCAGATGTTGTAGCTTGACATTTTTTTT
>CAWUFW010027658.1:0-25591 GCA_963921515.1 Calotriton arnoldi | reverse complement strand
GCGGTCAGTATGTTTTTCCGACCGCCATCGTAATCGACCCCTTAGATATGTTTAGTGTCTAGCACCTTCTCTCACTTAATACTGACTGGAGTGGTAATAGTAATTTATATATGTTTAGTGTTTAGCACTTTCCCTGATTTAATACTTACTGGAGTGGGAGTAGTAAATTATATACTTTTAGTGTCCAGCACTTTTTCTGACTTAATATTTACTGCAGTGGGAATAGTAATTTATATATCTTTAGTGTCCAGCAACTTCTTTGACTTAATACTGACTGGAGTGGGAATAGTAATTTATATTTGTTTAATGTCCAGCACCTTTCCTTATTTAATACATACTGTAGTGGGAATAGTAAATTATATATGGTTAATGTTCAGCACCTTCTGTGATTTAATCCTAACTGCAGTGGCAAGAGTAAATTATATATTTTTAATGTTTAGCAACTTCCCTGATTATTGTTTAATTGTATTGGGAATAGTGAGTGATATATGTCTATGTACAAATATATTTTTAATTTATTTATAATTTATCTAAAATTTTTATATTACAAATATGTTATTTGCTGTGTAATTATTAATTTTATATAAAGAGTTGTAGGAAAATTAAAGTATGTGTTTTTATATGTGAAGAAATATGAGTGTTTTATTATGTGCAGTGATAATGTATTTTTATTGTGTAATTGATGTATAGTTTATAATTTATTAGTAAAAAAAACATTATGCTTATTTATAGTAAATTAAAATGGTACATTTATCAAATTAATATATTTAAGTAAAATATTGAATAATAATATATACATATAAAAAAAATTGACATTTTTTATTTTTAAACAACCTTTATTTTTGTATAAGTAGGTAGAAAGACAAAAAAAAGAAAAATTGTTATTATAGTATGGAATACAAATTAATAAAAATACAGGAAATATGTACATTTTTATTTAAGGAACATAAATTATTTTACATACATTTATTAGTTAATGGAATTTTTTAAGGAAAAGAACATTTTATGATATAATCATATTTTATAACACAAGTATTCATATTTTGATATACAAACCATATTTTTTTATTATTTTACAAGAGTTGTTGGAACATTATAATATATTTATACAAATAATATAAACATGTTTGGCATATATATACATAACATAAAGCATTGTATATTTAATTATTATTTAATATTGTAACATTATAATGCTGTAGTGAATATTCTTTAACATTTTCAAAAAATCATCAGTTTATTACATGTAAATAAAATTTTAATTAATATTATTAGTATATAAAATATTAATAATATTAATTATTACCTTGTTGTATTGCATGAAAAAAAAATTTAAACAGGTAAGTTTCGTTTTACATTTGTATATAATTAATATGTATTTTTAATAATTAATAGAATTTAAAAAAAATACATATATAATTATAATAATCATAAATATATTTTTATATTAATTATTATTATAATTTTACAAAGTATAATAAAATATATACTAATTTTTAAATATAGAGAAAAAATTGTACAAGATAAGAAAAATATATGTAACATTTACACTTTACTATAATGCATTTTTTAACATTATTCTTTTTTACATTTATTTAAGCAGCCATTTTTATTTCACAGGGACTATTTTGTAACCGCTTACTGTTATTTTGGGTCATTCAGGACTGGAGAAGCTCGCGGTTGGAAGCTGCGTCGCGTTGAGGAAGGTAAGGGGAATTTTAATTATTTTATCTAACTTAATACTTATGTTTGAGTCTAGTTAGGATGTATATATTGTATTTATTGTTAGCTAGTCGCGTTTTTGATGTGTTGTAGGTGTTAGTTATATTTTAGTGAGATGTCGTGAGTTAGGGGCCGATTCCGATCTCGGTCGGAGGCGCACCTAACAGCATTCGGTCGGGAAAAAAGCCATGCGAATGCCAGTTTCCCGACCGATCCGTACAGTACACCGAACGAGCAAGTACGATGCGCACAACAGCAAAAATCCCGGCCGAGCCGTACTCACCCAAACCAGGTCCTGTTCTCCGACCGAGGCGAATCCGGAAACGCCGAATCGAGTCGCACGGAAGGGAAAATGCAGCCCCGTCCGGCCGGACAAGTACGATGCGCTTTCCGTACGCGCCGAACCCGTCGCTACGCACGGCACGTCAAAGCATCCGGGAGAGGCGCACATAAGCTCCGAATCGCGCCACAACACGATCCACGGCTACGAGACGAACACAGCACCGACGAGGACGACGCGAAGCGACGAGGACGAAGCCAAGCGACGAGGACGACGCGAAGCAACGAGAAGGACGAACGACACGAACCAACCATGAATCCCTTCGTCCCGATCATACCAATATTCTACATCTACTACCGGAACAGGCACGGACGCGTACGGCGCAGAAGGTAAGTCAGACACCAACCACAAAACACATACAACACGTACACGACACATCACACACATACACTGGGAATCTGAATATACTTACACCAGCAACAGCAGCACCATAGGGGCGGGATGCCCATCACCAATGCCACATATGCACACAGGGGCCTGAATGCGCGCCACCACCCCAACCCAGGGGGGCTGGATGCCAACCACCACAACCACCCTCAACCAGGGGGGCAGGATGCCTACCACTACTACCACCCTCACCCAGGGGGGCAGGATGCCCACCACTACTACCACCCTTAGCCAGGGGGGCTGGATGCCTACCACCACCCTTAGCCAGGGGGGGCTGGATGCCCACCACTACTACCACCCTTAGCCAGGGGGGGCTGGATGCCTACCACTACTACCACCCCCACCCAGGGGGGCAGGATGCCTACCACTACTACCACCCTTAGCCAGGGGGGGCTGGATGCCTACCACTACTACCACCCCCACCCAGGGGGGCAGGATGCCTACCACTACTACCACCCTCACCCAGGGGGGCAGGATGCCCACCACTACTACCACCCTTAGCCAGGGGGGGCTGGATGCCTACCACTACTACCACCCCCACCCAGGGGGGCAGGATGCCTACCACTACTACCACCCTCACCCAGGGGGGCAGGATGCCCACCACTACTACCACCCTTAGCCAGGGGGGCTGGATGCCTACCACTACTACCACCCTCAACCAGGGGGGCAGGATGCCTACCACTACTACCACCCTCACCCAGGGGGGCAGGATGCCCACCACTACTACCACCCTCACCCAGGGGGGCAGGATGCCCACCACTACTACCACCCTTAGCCAGGGGGGCAGGATGCCTACCACTACTACCACCCTCACCCAGGGGGGGCAGGATGCCCACCACTACTACCACCCTCACCCAGGGGGGGCAGGATGCCCACCACTACTACCACCCTTAGCCAGGTGGGTGCCAGATGCCCACCACTACCACCCTTAGCCAGGGGGGCAGGATGCCCACCACTACTACCACCCTTAGCCAGGGGGGCTGGATGCCTACCACTACTACCACCCCCACCCAGGGGGCAGGATGCCTACCACTACTACCACCCTCACCCAGGGGGGCAGGATGCCTACCACTACTACCACCCTCACCCAGGGGGGCAGGATGCCCACCACTACTACCACCCTCACCCAGGGGGGCAGGATGCCCACCACTACTACCACCCTTAGCCAGGGGGGCTGGATGCCTACCACTACTACCACCCTCACCCAGGGGGTGCCAGATGCCCACCACTACCACCCTTAGCCAGGGGGCAGGATGCCCACCACTACTACCACCCTTAGCCAGGGGGGCTGGATGCCTACCACTACTACCACCCCCACCCAGGGGGCAGGATGCCTACCACTACTACCACCCTCACCCAGGGGGGCAGGATGCCCACCACTACTACCACCCTTAGCCAGGGGGGCTGGATGCCTACCACTACTACCACCCTCACCCAGGGGGGCAGGATGCCCACCACTACTACCACCCTCACCCAGGGGGTGCCAGATGCCCACCACTACCACCCTTAGCCAGGGGGCAGGATGCCCACCACTACTACCACCCTTAGCCAGGGGGGCTGGATGCCTACCACTACTACCACCCCCACCCAGGGGGCAGGATGCCTACCACTACTACCACCCTCACCCAGGGGGGCAGGATGCCCACCACTACTACCACCCTTAGCCAGGGGGGCTGGATGCCTACCACTACTACCACCCCCACTCATAGGATGGACAATGCATGACACAACAAGCACACCACAACCTAGGGAATGCAAGATTAAGACATCCCCCCCACCATGACAAGCGTGTGAGCAGGCTGTGTCAAATGCCTACAACACCGAACATGACATTGAACATACAATGTGACCCCCTAGCACATGTGCCACACATATATGTGTGTGGCACCCACAATGCAAGCAGCCCATGACCATTGTGGCAATGGGGCCTAAACCCCCATCATCACAGTGACCAAAAGGCAAGTGTGGGGTCCATAGCTGAAGCACATTTTGACCATTGTGGCAATGGGGCCTAAACCCCCATCATCACAGTGACCAAAAGGTAAGTGTGGGGTCCATAGCTGAAGCACAGTTTGACCATTGTGGCAATGGGGTCTAAACCCCCATCATCACAGTAACCAAAAGGCAAGTGTGGGGTCCATAGCTGAAGCACATTTTGACCATTGTGGCAATGGGGTCTACACCCTCATCATCACAGTGACCAAAAGGTAATTGTTGACAAAGAAAGAGCTGCAACTGCCAAACTGCATGGATCATTCCTGGTCACAGAACCAAAAACTCATCTGTGGCAAAGTAGTGTATGTGTCCCATTGCAACATAAATTGGGGGAGCCAAATACTGCAGTGCAAATGAAACATTCCTTTGGCCATGTGCAGACAAACAACACCCATGGTGGCTGAGACCGTCAACAGTCATCAATGACACAATGACAGAAGTGACCATCAGAATGCAGAACCACATATTTGCACCAATGGGCACACAAATGCAGATACCCTGTGGAGACAGCAGATGTGAGGTGAACAGATACCATACCATGGCAGCAATGGGACACACAAACCATGATCACTGTGCTGACCGATGACCTAGGAGTCCCAGGGACAGCAGGGGAAACACACCAAACAACATACAGCCAATGGCACACCCAAGATATGCCAATGCAGTGGTGCAGATGCACAAACACAAACAGGCAGACCAACACTGTCATCATACACAGCAGGTGAGGGGTGGGGGTGCCATTGTCCCCAGGCAACAACACAACACATGAGGAGAGCTGAATACCAATCATACAGATGTGCATACACTGCCACACTAAGGTAACTCATGGATCCAAATCCCCTATGTGGGCAAGCAGGCATTGACAGGTGAGAGGGAGCACAAAACACACATGTCACACAGGCACGTAGGAACAACAACTGACACAGCAAGTCACAGACACACCACAGCACCACCCCCAGGGCCCCCACAATGTGGTGACCCTGGGCTGAAGAAAAATACCACTGTGATGACAAAGCTAAATGTCGTTCACACTGTGAACCACAGTCAGGTGTCCTGAGCAACTAACTACCATCACACCTACACAAGCACAAATCAATCAGCATGGCCAGTAAGCCAAGGCCAACATGGAGGCAGGGGACTAGCCGGGCAACAACTCTCATCTGCACACACTCAACACCACACCCCTCGACCTCCAACAATGTGCAGCAGTGAAGTACACATGCACTGGTGACATTGCACATGCACCCATTACTATTCCAGGGTGGTGGGTGGGAACCAAGGTGTAGAAACACATCACACATGGACACTCAACAAGACTCCTGAATGTCTGACACACTGCACACTACGCTGTACATGGACATGACGGCAATACCACACCGACCAATGGGATCCCAGCCACAGTCACACACCAATGAAGAAACCAAGGTCACCCACAAAGAACACACATAGACAACAACCAACATTGCAGCCCGGACCCTAAGGAGTGCCAGCAGTCACACACACAACGTGTCACAATCACTGAAAGATAACACAAACTGGAAATCACATGACAGGGGCAAACAACAAGTGCCAAAGGGAAACCTGACTGTGACCCATCTGCGTCAGCACACAAACTCTGCCCTGACAGCAAACACACCTATGGGTGACACCCTGATGACCAGTAATGTGCCATGCACCCACATCACAGAGAACACAGGGAGAAGACTTTGGGGGAACATAGCTCAAGTCAGCAAGCATCACAAACAGGTACAACACTAGGGATCACAGCATGCGCAGATGAATGGAAGTGAACACACAGACATGCACATACAACACACACCTTGGGCGCAGGCAATGTCACACGTGTACACACTGCCATGAGGGGACTCCACTCCTGTGTGAGGAAAGCTGTGCCATATGTTGCCTCAGTAGGGCCCCATCATGTCAGCTGAGCACTTGGTCACACAATCAACAATTAGCACCAAATGAGGGCTCCCATCACATCAGCCTGGTCATGGATGTGCCAACGGAATCATCAGCACAGATCCAACACACTTGTATAGCAATGTTGCACTGACTACACGGATGAGTCCCTCCCCATTGATGCCCAAACCTGCATGTCCACTGGAGATGGCAACACGGTCAGGGAAGTAGACAAAAGCAACGATGGCAGGCACAACAGATGTGCAGGGGTGGAAGCCACAGATGTGAAATTGCCAATGTAAGTAGGAAACCCATTGCCAAATACTGAACACATGACACCCTCAGATGCTGCTATTGATGACATGGATACACCACATGATAGGACACATTCCCCCTGGACCACATGGGTTCCTGCACAGTAACACTTCATAATCATGAGACCAGATATCACCATCACTGCAGCAAGGGCATGGTTAGCTGCACCAACAACATGTACATCTGAAGCATGAGCACTAGAGAAAAGAAAGTTGCTTTATTCAGCATATGTGTTGAGGCCAAACGAAGTCCTGAAAAAAGAGCAAAGGCCAATGGCCAGTCCATTGTCAAAGTTCAAACAGGGTGACACTGGCAGATGTCACCCTACGCATGCCTGCACAATACCAGGGACAATCCACTAGGAGGGGCAACCGGGGGGCAGGCCAGGCACCGCAGGGACAGGATCAGAGCTCACCAGGGGGAGTCAGGGAAGGGGTGGTGGGTGCTGGAGAGCCACTGACAACTGCAGTGGAGGTGTCTGACATGGTGTGTGCCGGCACAACTGGGGGGCATGACACAGATGTCGTGGGTGCCGGCACAACTGCAGTGGACCCTGCAGATGGGGTGGACAGGTCCGCCACTGCAGTGCCCAAGTCAGACAGGGCGGTAGTGGACTCCACTGCAGTGCCTACCTCCAGGGGAGGAGAATGGGGAACAGGCAAGGTGGGTTGGACAGAGGGGGAGGACACCCTCACCACATCAGTGGCACAGACAAGCGCAGCGGGGGTGTGGTGCTGGGAGAGCAAGTGGCAGGAGGAGAAGGCCGGAGCATCTTGGGGATGGTATATCTGTGGGTGGGGGAACCTGGGGCAGGGTGTGGTGGGGGCACCTGTGCAGTGGGGGCCTGAGGGATGGAGGACGGAGACCTTGTGCCTGAGCTGCAGGGCGGTGGCGGGGTCTTGCTCTTAGCACTCCGGGGGGACTTGCGGGTGGGGGCCTCAGTCCGTCTGCGCCTGGGGGAGGGTGTCCGGGGGCGAGGGGCACTCTGCTCCGTGTGGGTGGGCTTCCTCTTCCCCCGGGATGCTGGAGCAGCTTCATCGGTGGGGAAGAGGCCGAGGTCACAGAGGAAGAGCTGCTGTGACTTTGGGGTTGCAGGTGAGGCAAGGGAGGGTGCTTTGGAGGGAGAGGGAACTGAGGACTGCGCAGTGCATGTGGATGCGTGTGTGTGTTCCAGGGCCCCATCCCCTGTGAGTCTGGCTTCAGTCCCCTGAATGTGCTTGCGTGTGCGTTTTGTCATTGGCGTGTGTGTCAGTGTGCTGGATGTGTGTGTGCTGGTGTGTGCCAGTGTGTGTGTGCCTGGGATGGGTAAGGTGCTGGGGAGTGTGGATGGAGCAAAGGCAGGAGGGGTGAGGGACCGTTTGAGGAGGGACACTGCTGCCGTCAGGGAGGAGTCCATGGACCTATTGCCCCTCTGTAGGTCAGACATGCCCGATGAGATGCCCTCCATGAACGACACCAGCTGAGTCAACAGCGCGGTGTGCGCATGGAGGACACTCAGCATGGCTGTCTGCCCTACATGGAGCTGGCGAAGGAGGTACACAGACTCCTCACTCAGGGCAGCAGGGGACACAGGGGCAGGGGGTGCGGTGCCTGGCCCAAAGGAGACATGCTCCCGGACATGGGAGCCTCCACGGACCTGGGGAATGGGAGCCGATGGGAGGGCGGTGGTGGTGCTGGTGGTGGCGGGGACAGCAACACTAGCTGGGGTGTGGTGGCTGCTGACACCCGCCTCCACAAGGGAGTCATCCTCCGAGTTGCTCTGGTCCTCAGCTGAGGTGGATGCTGCTGAGGACTCCTCGGTGTGGCTCCCCTCGCCCTCCGTGCCACTGGGTCCCTCCGACCACTCCTCGGCTGCTGACCCAGTCTGGCTCTCCGGCTCCTCCTGGTCCGTGGAGCTGTCCCCTTCCGTGGCCGTGGATGTATCTGCAAACAATGGGGAAACAGACAGACATCAGTCACCTGCACATAACGCACACACCACTGTGAGCACAGCACATCACAGAGCAAGCCCTGGCATCATTAGTTGTACATTGCTAAAAGTGCACTAATTGAACAGGAGAAGTCAATTGTCAGTCTGATGCCAAGCATGGCACTCACATCCCACATGGCCTTGCACCCATCTGTCTGGTGTCTGTTGGATTGCAACACCCCAGTGTTGACACATGCACCAAGTACACAGTAGTTGGACAGTGCAGAGGACACGGTGTGGACACATCACAGCTCTTGCCACTGAGTCAGTACAGGTTTACGGATGTAAGGGATGCCCAGAGTCAAATAGGAAATGCATGTGATGCATACCAGCGACAGACACCATGATGCACCCATGTCCTGATAGCCAGCGCCACTATGGTGTGCATGTAGCACATGTCACTCCCCTGCAGGATCACCAATCAGTAGACACATGCCATGGCGGAGGCATGACTGCAAAGTCATACATCACTGTCTCAGTGATGTATGACTTTGCAACCAGACAACAACACTCTGCACTGTGTCACAATAGTAGGTCATGGGGAATGCAAGTCCTGGAGCTGCACAAGTGCACATGTACATCCCCCACAACACATCCTCTTAACCCTCATCTGTCCAGGTCATACCTATTGGACATATGGGAGACCTGTGACACTACCCTACATGTCAGAATACAGGCATTGTGTAAGCAATGGACCCACCCATGATGCCCACCACAGAGTCAGGGAAACAGATGCTGTCTCCCACCTTGAGTCAAGCAAACTGCAAGGACACAGTCCTAAGTGACAGAATTCCCTGCATGTAAGGGCCACACCTGGGTATCAGATGAGGAGTGGGCAGTGCACAATAGAGGGACATGGCTCCTGGACAACATGACTGCTGTACTGTGGCAGTTCAACCTGGCCCGAGGAGGGCACATAACATGTTAGACAGAGTACACAGTGCAGTCTTTGACTCACCCCCTCCTTGCTGCTCTCTGGCCTTCAGCTGCCCATCCAGGTCTGGAAAGACCACCGCCAGGATCCTGAGCATGTGGGGGGTCAGGGTCCGTGTTCCGCCCCTCCTGCGAGGAGGCGACAGCTTCAGCTGGACCCGTGCAATCCTCCGGGTCCAGCCCCGAAGGTCCTGCCACCTCTTTTGGCAGTTGCGGATCCGGCGCTTGTAGACCCCCACGGACCGGACAGCCCGGACGATGTCCTTCCAGATCTCATGCTTCCGATGGGCAGAAGCCTGTCAGGATGACAAAGTGATAAGGACATTACTACACATGCAACATATCCGTGCATGACACAGTTGCATATACATGTCGCAATCACAGGGGCACATGGTGTACCCAGGCAGTGCACGGCTGCCCATGGACAGTTTTCCAGAAGTCACTACATGGTATCATAGCATGGGGAGTAAAACCCTGTTCAGAAGCACTGTCACTGCACCATACCTGTCCAGTGCAAGTCACTACACACTATGGGGGTGACAACTACTCAGTGAGCCTGCTAGCCAGTGGTGTGCTGACTCTCAGCCTTGCTAGTCAGACAAAATGCACATTCAGAAAGGCAGTGCACAGAACACTCACCTGCTCCCCTGGTGTCCCATACAGCTTGCTGTACTGTGGAAGTAGGCTGTCCAGCAGGGCCTGGTTCTCTTCAAGGCTGAAGGCTGGGGCTCTCTCCACAGTACGTGCCATTGCAGGGTCCAGAGGGGCAGAGACAGCAGCAGTGCAGTGGCAGATGTCGTCCTGGAGCATGTAGTGCAGGCAAGTGGGCTCTCAGGGGAACATGCAGCAATATATATGTGCTGGAGAGGCAGATACTGTCCCTTGTGTCCAAAGTGATAGGTCCAAGTCGTTTGCATCTTCTGAATCTGGCCAATCCATGGAATAGCAGCACCAAAACACGCCCACAGCATCCTTCAAATCTTCAACTTCATGACATACATTATTTTGCAACATTGTTGTGGGTGACCAACTGATTTTCCAGCAACCGACTCGTTCGAATATTCAAAAACGCGTCCGTTGCCAGGCAAGCCCATTGTCAATGGGTGCGCACCGATCGGTCCATTGCTGTTCAACGCGCACAGGGGTACAACGCGTACCCGCACACATTGAAAGCAATGGGCCGGCCGGAGGCACCGATCGGTCCATTGCTGTTCAACGCGCACAGGGGTACAACGCGTACCCGCACACATTGAATGCAATGGGCCGGCCGGAGGCACCGATCGGTCCATTGCTGTTCAACGCGCACAGGGGTACAACGCGTACCCGCACACATTGAAAGCAATGGGCCGGCCGGAGGCACCGATCGGTCCATTGCAGTACAACGCGCACAGGGGTACAACGCGTACCCGCACATTGAATGCAATGGGCCGGCCGGAGGCACCGATCGGTCCATTGCTGTTCAACGCGCACAGGGGTACAACGCGTACCCGCACACATTGAAAGCAATGGGCCGGCCGGAGGCACCGATCGGTCCATTGCTGTTCAACGCGCACAGGGGTACAACGCGTACCCGCACACATTGAATGCAATGGGCCGGCCGGAGGCACCGATCGGTCCATTGCAGTACAACGCGCACAGGGGTACAACGCGTACCCGCACACATTGAATGCAATGGGCCGGCCGGAGGCACCGATCGGTCCATTGCAGTACAACGCGCACAGGGGTACAACGCGTGCCCGCACACATTGAATGCAATGGGCCGGCCGGAGGCACCGATCGGTCCATTGCTGTTCAACGCGCACAGGGGTACAACGCGTACCCGCACACATTGAAAGCAATGGGCCGGCCGGAGGCACCGATCGGTCCATTGCTGTTCAACGCGCACAGGGGTACAACGCGTGCCCGCACACATTGAATGCAATGGGCCGGCCGGAGGCACCGATCGGTCCATTGCTGTTCAACAGCACAGGGGTACAACGCGTACCCGCACATTGAAAGCAATGGGCCGGCCGGAGGCACCGGTCGGTCCATTGCAGTACAACGCGCACAGGGGTACAACGCGTACCCGCACACATTGAATGCAATGGGCCGGCCGGAGGCACCGATCGGTCCATTGCTGTTCAACGCGCACAGGGGTACAACGCGTACCCGCACATTGAAAGCAATGGGCCGGCCGGAGGCACCGATCGGTCCATTGCTGTTCAACGCGCACAGGGGTACAACGCGTACCCGCACACATTGAATGCAATGGGCCGGCCGGAGGCACCGATCGGTCCATTGCAGTACAACGCGCACAGGGGTACAACGCGTACCCGCACATTGAATGCAATGGGCCGGCCGGAGGCACCGATCGGTCCATTGCAGTACAACGCGCACAGGGGTACAACGCGTACCCGCACACATTGAATGCAATGGGCCGGCCGGAGGCACCGATCGGTCCATTGCTGTTCAACGCGCACAGGGGTACAACGCGTACCCGCACACATTGAAAGCAATGGGCCGGCCGGAGGCACCGATCGGTCCATTGCTGTTCAACGCGCACAGGGGTACAACGCGTACCCGCACACATTGAATGCAATGGGCCGGCCGGAGGCACCGATCGGTCCATTGCAGTACAACGCATCACTGTACATGTGACTGGCATATGTCAGCATGCCTGTCTCAGATGGACATATGCCAGCCACAGATAGCTCCCAGGGAGTGAGGGGCACACCTACATCACGACAGCCTGTCCAAACCTTATCATAAGGCATGTAAGGCTGCATTTCCTATTGTGTGTATGTTGGTGTACATGTTGTCCTGTGGGTGTCACCTGTGGGCAGCCACCCCCAGGCTGTGCACGTGTTCATGGGGACAGGATCATGGGTGTTACGTGTACGTGACCACTGTGATGTGCAACTGTTCATATCTGTGCATGTGCCATGGTCACATTTCACAGTGGTGTTTGTGTATGTCATGTCACATACCCCGTGAGTCCCATGTGGGACGGTATGTTTGAGCCAGGGTGTCCCAGTGGCACAATAGTGATGGCCCTCCACAGTCTTTGTGCATGTAGTGTTTACAATGTCTCTGATTTCATGTGCACAATGGGAGACAGTCTCCACATCCACGTTGTGTGTGCATGGACTCTGATGTTGTGCGTGTGTGTCACAGACGTCCATGGCTCTCCTGCCATGGCAAGTGTGGCCACTACCTGTGGGGGTCATGTTTGTTTTGTTGTGGTGTACACATGATACTCCAGGTGATGCCAGTGTCCATGTGGCATTACAGGGTCCCTGGGAATGTGCCTGTCGTTGAGCTGTGGTGCCTGGGGCACATCTGTCCTCACATGTCACTGGGGGGTGACTGTGACACAGCATCATGATATCCAATGGGCCAACCTGGGACAAACTGATGCCACCTGTAGGACCGTGTTGACAGATGTTGGCCATGTATGTACCATAAATGTCGTTCCGGTACTGCACACTTCATGTAGTTGTGCCTCATGATGATGTATGTTGGGATCTTGAGTGTGTTCAATGCCGCATATGTGGGGTGACTGACGATCTTGCTTACTTCTCCTCTGCACTGCAGGGCTCCTGCTGTCCATCGGCCATTCCCAGACCTGGCAACGATGGTGGAACGGGACAGCATCCGACGGTACCGCTTCACCAGGCAGCTGATTGAGGATTTGGCAGTGCAGTTGTCCCCACATTTGCAGCCTGGCCGGCCGTATCCTACAGCGCTGACCCCCAAGGTGAAGGTGATGGCAGCCCTACACTTCTTTGCCACCGGTACCTTCCAACATACTGTGGCGTCTGCTGGTGGGATGTCACAGACCATGTTCAGCCGTGTGCTCCGCGATGTTTTGGCGGCAATGTTGCTCTTCCTGAACCGGTACATCTATTTCCCTAGACTGCGACGACTCACTGACGTGAAGAGTGACTTTTATGCCCTGGGGAGGATGCCGCATGTCATTGGCTCCATTGATGGGACACATGTGGCTTTGGTACCACCACAGGCCCAGGAGCAGGCCTACAGGAACCGCAAGCACTACCACTCGGTCAATGCACTGGTGGTGTGTCTTGCAGACATGACCATCACACACGTGTGTGCCCGTTTCCCTGGTTCAGCACACGATGCCTTTGTGATGAGGAGTAGTCGCATCCCCAGGTTGATGGCACAGATGCAGAACCAGCGTGCCTGGCTTGTCGGTGTGTACTGACTTTGTGCCATTGTGTGTGATCTGATCTGTAGTATTCCGCCCACTTTTCCAAGTCAGCTGATGTGCACTTGTCTGTCCGTAGGTGACTCGGGATACCCCAACATGCCGTGGTTGCTGACACCCCTCAGGAACCCTGTGACACCTGCCCAGATGCGCTACAATGAGGCACATGGTCGGACCAGGAGAGTGATTGAGCGGACCTTTGGTCTCCTGAAGAGCCGCTTCCGCTGCCTGGACAAGACCGGAGGGTCCCTCCCATATGCCCCTGCGAAAGTGTGCAAGATTATCATCGTCTGCTGCATGCTCCACAACCTGGCAGTGCGGAAGGAGTTGCCTCTCATCCAGGATGACGATGACCAACATCCGCCACCTGTGGAGGATCCTGGCCTGGACCACGATGCCAGTGACGATGATGATGATGATGGTGATGGTGATGTCCGCACACAGCTCATCACCAACTTCTTTAGCTGAATGTGAGTATCCTGAGGTGTCATGTGAATGATGTGAGTTGGCATGATGTGTGGGTGGTGCTCTGGTGCTGTTGGAGTGTGTCCATGGGCTACTTGACAGGATGTGTGTTGCGATGTGTGGTGACAGGTGGGCTGTACTCCCCAACAGTGTTGACATGCTAACTTGGTTCTGGGTGGGTATCTTGTAACATGTATTGTGCATGAGTTTTGCTGTTCTGTCCTGTACTGCATTGCTTTTGACTGTGTGTCATTTCTGTCCTTCACAGGGTACTTTCAGATTCGTTTGGTGAACTGTGTCCACCGACGACGTGATTGCACATCCAGGCTGGTAGCTGTTGTGTCCCTACAGGTGATGTGCGCCACACCCATGGACTTCCTTCTGTCTACAGTTGTTGACTGTGTGCCCGCTACCAGGTGGGGTTACCTTGCATCTGTAGTGGTTACGGCATGTTGCTACTGTGTAATAAACCTGTGCTTCACTTAGTGATGTGCGTTGTCTGTGGTCACACATTTGACTGCCATTTGCTTACTGCACCTGTGGGCTACTTGACTACAACTGGGAATGGGTGTGGTGTCTGTGCATTGCACCGTCTTCCCTGGCAACATCAGTGTAGGCAATGAGTCAGATGGCCTAGGTGTGTATGTGTTGTGTAGCCCTGGTGGTGTGTCTCCCTCATATGTGTCACGTTGCCTGTACTCACATGCCTGTGTTGTCCTTGCTGTTGCAGTTCGCATACACTGTGTAATTTTGCAGTTCATCATCCCCATAACAGCACCCACGTTGGAATCACGACAGAGGCAAGTATGGTGTATTAGTGTGTTTATTGTGATAATAGTGCATAGGATGGATTGTGCTGTACATGAATCTTGCAATCCCAAGTTCCTAGATGAATAGAAAGTCCAGGTAGACAGGATCCCCAGTATCGGGGCCACTGTTGTCTGACACATTGTTCCAACTTATACTCCCCATGCAATGTGTGGGAGTAGTGTTGCCATCAACAGGGTGAACAGTCTGTGCACAAAGGCGAAAATCCAGAACAGGTTCAGGCTTCCTGGGAGTTGCGCTTGGCCATCAGCCTCTCACTTTCCCCTCCTCGGACGACCCCTCTTCTTGGGGGGGGGCCCTCAAGTGCAGGCTGCTGCGGTGCAGGGGACTCTCCGCCAGAGTCCTCCTCCCTCCCTGTGGCAGTTGCAGTTTGTTCGGTACCAGATGTTGTTGGCACACAGGGAGGTGTGGACTGGTTGCTGTTCATCTGGCGGAGGCATTGTAAAATGTCCCTGTGCACCGCCGTCATCTCATGTAGTACATCCCACTTGGACTCCACGCGGGTCATGTGGGAGTCCACACGTGACATGTGGGAGTCCACACGTGACATGTGTGACTCCACTTGGGACATGTGGGAGTCCAAGCGGGCATGATGGGCAGCCTGCTGCTGTTTGATGTCTCTGAGGAGCCCCACTACCTGGCTGAGCTCTCCGGTGCTGGACTGGTACGCATCAGCTATGCGTACCAGTTGTGGGTCTTCATGCACACCAGCAACGTCTGCAAGCAGCGACCTCTGTCTCCCACCCCTCCCACCACCCCTGCTGACATGTGCAGTGTGTGCAGTTGCACGCACAGATAACCCTGGTCCACCTTGGGGGTTGGTGGTGGTGGTGGTGTCCATGGCCCCAGGTTGGTCCAGGGTCACTGCGCTGGTGTTGTTCCTTATTCTGTCCATGTCGGCAGGGATGGTATTCGTGGTGACAGTCGTTGGAGGGGTGGGTGCAGGGGGTGCAGCTGGTGGACCTGCTGGTGCTGCAGCTGGTGGTCCTGCTGGTGCAGCATGTTGACTTGCACCGGATGTGCCAGGTTGTTCTTCATCGTCCGAGGAGGACAGAGGCTGTACGACGCCAGTGAGCTCGGCATCCTCTTGAGCCTGGGACTGGGACTCCTCAGCGTCTGCTGCTGTGTCCCTATCATCACCTGTTTTTGGGAGACACAAACAATGTATGTCATGTTTCTGCAGGCATCAGTGGTTGACACACCTGACAGTTGTGACTGTGCCTCGGGGTGCGGGCCTGTACATTGTATTGTCCTAAGTCGTCACAGTCAGGGGTTGATATTGGTGTGGCACATTGTCCTGCATTATTTGGGCATTTCTATGTATTCTCTGGGGTGTGAACATGGTCTGCATTGATTGTGTTTGGTTGACAGCCAGACCTCCTTCCCACCCACCCACCCACCCAGTCAGTTATCCCACCATGGAACGTGCTTGCATTGCAGGGAGTGTAAGTTGTCTCTCAGGATGTCAGTCAGTGGTGTCCTGCTGTTTGTTGGTGCACAGTTGGCAGCAGGGCCTTGTGCTCCCCACAGCAGTAGCCAGTGTCAGCCATCTTGTGAGTCCTTCTCCACTCCCTGTGATGTGAGCATGGTTCAGGGTGGTGTTGATGGGACAGTTGTGGGGGTGAGCTATGTCTGTGACTACGACTCCCATCATGCTATTGCCTCCACCCCCTTCCCAGCATGCCCATGCTTCCTTCCTTTTGACTCTGCTTCCCTGTGGGGTGGGCTGGCTGTGCTGACAGGATGGCTGGGAGTGTTGTCCTGGCAGTTGTTTGGCTAAGAGTCCCAAGAGTGTCCCTGTGCTTCACACAACATAACCCAGGGTGGTGGTGCTTTGTGGGATCTTGTGTTAGGATGGAGGGCATTGCATTCTACCAGGTGGGTACTGTGGAGTTTGTGTTGGGGGGGTGTGAGGGGAGGTGCTGGTGACTATAGTCAGTGCTGCAAGTCCCCCTTCCCACCCAGCCAGCCAGATAGCCCAACATGGAACGTGCTTGCATTGCAGGGAGTGTAAGTTGTCTCTCAGGATGTCAGTCAGTGGTGTCCTGCTGTTTGTTGGTGCACAGTTGGCAGCAGGGCCTTGTGCTCCCCACAGCAGTAGCCAGTGTCAGCCATCTTGTGAGTCCTTCTCCACTCCCTGTGATGTGAGCATGGTTCAGGGTGGTGTTGATGGGACAGTTGTGGGGGTGAGCTATGTCTGTGACTACGACTCCCATCATGCTATTGCCTCCACCCCCTTCCCAGCATGCCCATGCTTCCTTCCTTTTGACTCTGCTTCCCTGTGGGGTGGGCTGGCTGTGCTGACAGGATGGCTGGGAGTGTTGTCCTGGCAGTTGTTTGGCTAAGAGTCCCAAGAGTGTCCCTGTGCTTCACACAACATAACCCAGGGTGGTGGTGCTTTGTGGGATCTTGTGTTAGGATGGAGGGCATTGCATTCTACCAGGTGGGTACTGTGGAGTTTGTGTTGGGGGGGGGTGTGAGGGGAGGTGCTGGTGACTATAGTCAGTGCTGCAAGTCCCCCTTCCCACCCAGCCAGCCAGATAGCCCAACATGGAACGTGCTTGCATTGCAGGGAGTGTAAGTTGTCTCTCAGGATGTCAGTCAGTGGTGTCCTGCTGTTTGTTGGTGCACAGTTGGCAGCAGGGCCTTGTGCTCCCCACAGCAGTAGCCAGTGTCAGCCATCTTGTGAGTCCTTCTCCACTCCCTGTGATGTGAGCATGGTTCAGGGTGGTGTTGATGGGACAGTTGTGGGGGTGAGCTATGTCTGTGACTACGACTCCCATCATGCTATTGCCTCCACCCCCTTCCCAGCATGCCCATGCTTCCTTCCTTTTGACTCTGCTTCCCTGTGGGGTGGGCTGGCTGTGCTGACAGGATGGCTGGGAGTGTTGTCCTGGCAGTTGTTTGGCTAAGAGTCCCAAGAGTGTCCCTGTGCTTCACACAACATAACCCAGGGTGGTGGTGCTTTGTGGGATCTTGTGTTAGGATGGAGGGCATTGCATTCTACCAGGTGGGTACTGTGGAGTTTGTGTTGGGGGGGTGTGAGGGGAGGTGCTGGTGACTATAGTCAGTGCTGCAAGTCCCCCTTCCCACCCAGCCAGCCAGATAGCCCACCATGGAACGTGCTTGCATTGCAGGGAGTGTAAGTTGTCTCTCAGGATGTCAGTCAGTGGTGTCCTGCTGTTTGTTGGTGCACAGTTGGCAGCAGGGCCTTGTGCTCCCCACAGCAGTAGCCAGTGTCAGCCATCTTGTGAGTCCTTCTCCACTCCCTGTGATGTGAGCATGGTTCAGGGTGGTGTTGATGGGACAGTTGTGGGGGTGAGCTATGTCTGTGACTACGTCTCCCATCATGCTATTGCCTCCACCCCCTTCCCAGCATGCCCATGCTTCCTTCCTTTTGACTCTGCTTCCCTGTGGGGTGGGCTGGCTGTGCTGACAGGATGGCTGGGAGTGTTGTCCTGGCAGTTGTTTGGCTAAGAGTCCCAAGAGTGTCCCTGTGCTTCACACAACATAACCCAGGGTGGTGGTGCTTTGTGGGATCTTGTGTTAGGATGGAGGGCATTGCATTCTACCAGGTGGGTACTGTGGAGTTTGTGTTGGGGGGGTGTGAGGGGAGGTGCTGGTGACTATAGTCAGTGCTGCAAGTCCCCCTTCCCACCCAGCCAGCCAGATAGCCCACCATGGAACGTGCTTGCATTGCAGGGAGTGTAAGTTGTCTCTCAGGATGTCAGTCAGTGGTGTCCTGCTGTTTGTTGGTGCACAGTTGGCAGCAGGGCCTTGTGCTCCCCACAGCAGTAGCCAGTGTCAGCCATCTTGTGAGTCCTTCTCCACTCCCTGTGATGTGAGCATGGTTCAGGGTGGTGTTGATGGGACAGTTGTGGGGGGGCAATATGTGTGACTGCGACTCCCATGATGCTATTGGCTACACTGACTTGGCCAGCATACACAGAATTCCTTCCTTTGAGTGGTCTTCACTGTGTGTTGGTGTTGTTGTGGTGGCTACATGTGTGGATGTGTGTGTTAGTTCTATTTGTGCCACTGCCTAGCTGTAGTTGTGGTTGTGTTTGTACATGTGTTGGCACAGTTGGATGTGACTTTTTTGATGGCATGTGTTGTGTTTATCTGACTGACATACACATTTTGGGATGATTCTGTTCTAGTTGCTGTGTAATTGCTATGTGTGCATGGTTTGACTCTCCCCTTGACAGTGATGTGTGTGTTTTGTGGCAGTTTATTGTGTACATTTGTTGTGTACTCACCAGGCTCTGGGATGTTCTCTAGTCCATATACGCTCACTGGCGGAAGGATGGCCCGCACCTTCTCCTCCCAGGGCCTGAGGTATATTGGCTTGGCAGGAGGGCCACTGCCGGTCTGTTGGCTGTTGCTGTAGTCTATCTTCAGCAGGTCCCGTACCCTCCTGCGCACGTCATACCACCTGTTCTGGATGTCCGTCTTTGTGCGCCGACATGATGATTGGGCGTTCACCCTGTTGATGATCCTCTCCCACATCTTGGTTTTCTGCGACATGGGGGTCTGTTGGACCAGAGTGCCAAACAGCTGTGGCTCCACCCTGAGGATCTCGTCTACCAGGACTTCCAATTCACAATCTAGGAACTTGGGATTCTTCTTGGGGGGCATGGTGATGGGTGGTGATGGTGAGTGATGTGTGTGTTGGTGTGCAGGTGAGGGTGTGTGAGTGTGTGTTTTGCTGGGTGTATGTGAGGTAGGTATTTGTTGGTGTGCTGATGGTGTGTGGCTTGTGTGAGGGATGAGCTGTGGGTGTGTGGTTGCTTTCTCTTGGGTGCTGGCAGTGAAATGGCATTTGCAAAGGCTCATGGTAGTGATTTGTGTCCTTTATATAGGTGGAGTTGTGGGTGTGTCTTTGTTCTCTGTCCCCACCCCCCAGTATTTATTGGCTTGGTAATTGCTTGTTTGGCCTTTTTTTGGGTGATTTTTCCTTTGTGCTGTTTGTGTATGTTGGAAACGTTCTTGTGACCGAGTCGGACCCTGCATTGGTCTCGTACGGTGTTTTCCGTTTCGTTCACGCTGTGTTTGTGCAGTTTTGTATGCTGCGTACGCGTCGGTCGCGGTGTATTGTGTTGCTTCGGCTCGGTTTTGTATGCGTGTCGGTCGTACGGCTTGTCCTCCGTCCGACTCGGTCGTGTTTTTCGCGCCTTGCATCGTACTTTGCGGGTTGGAGTTGGCGGGTACGATTCGGTCGGATTTGTTCCGGGTGCGTGTCGGTCGGTTGGATTCGCGTGTTTTTCCGGCCGGATTGCTATTTTCCGAGCGGCTCGGTCGGTCGGCTTGGTTTCCTGACGTGTCGGTCGGATTTATCGCGGCTTGCATCGTACTTGGCGTGTCGGGCGCCACTGGTACGTGTCGGTCGGTATTTTTTCCGGATCCGAGTCGGTCGGTGCTTTTTCCGGCCCGAATCGGAATCGGCCCCTTAGTGTTTGAGGCCTAGTGTAGACAGACGCTAATATGACTAAATATGTGTTGTTTTGTTAATATAAATTAATGTTATTGTATTTAATGAATGTATTTGGGTGTATTTGTGTGGGTGGGTATGCTTTCAACATTTTTTGCAGGTTACTTTTAATCAACTTTACGTTGGAGAGACAGAAGCGTTTTTTTAAAAAAAGAAGTGTGTATTAGTTTGTTAAATTAATATTATTATCACACTTTCTTTTATTTTTCGGGATTTCCTGGAACGATTTTTATATCTTTTTCGGGTTTTTGAGGGTTTCCGTTACTTGGATTTGGCCAGGATGGATTTATATTGGACCTGTTGGATTTTTGCATTTTTTTGGGGGCTTTTTTAAACATTAACATGGATTAACAGACAGATGTAAGGATTATTACTTGTTGGAATACATCTTCTACAGCTACATAAACCGTAAGTTTATTTTTTTGTATTAATTTGGGTGGGAAATGTTGTTATAATTAATTGTGATATAAAGTATATTTTGATAAATATTATTTATTTGTAAATATATATTTTTAATTAAAAAAATATATATGACAATTAATTAATATTTGTGAAAATATAATATTAATATATGTGTGTAAAGTGTTTGCTTTGTGAACGAAAAAATGTATAATAGCTGTGGAAATGTAGTTTATAATATGCTTTTGGCTATTAGGGATAGGTAATCTAGGCCTCTTGTTGATGGGTATAGGGTAACCTGACTTTGCAGTAGCTCAAACATTTTTTTAGTTTGCTTAGTTAAATTGGGACATATTTGAGTTACAGATTGTTCCATCCGTAATTCTTGATAGCTTTGTTCTTTTTGTATATTGTAGTAGTTTTTGTAGGGTAGGTTTACCTCTGCTTGTTGTTGCTTGGAAGGCATTATGCCATCCTTCAACACTATTATTTGTTTTGGCTTCTTTGTTTAAGGTGCTTAGGTACACATTCCACCAAGGAATGTGGAGCGTGGGATTGCCTTCTATGCCCTGATCTATGCAGTCTTCCCACCCAGGTGTCCTCAAAGTAGTCTAGTAGTGGGCTTATTTTGTCTTCGTTCCTTTTGTAATAGGGGCTCTCTATTAGAATATTGTAGTGTTCTGCTACATCAGTTACAGGTACATATGCTAGTGCTATTAGCTTTTTAATGTGGTAGGCGTAAGTACTGTCTGTAGCATATTGTACACTTAGGGTTGATTTTTGTAGATGTCTCCAGAGACTCTGGTTAAAATGATAATAGCAACCCTGTATTGCTGTGTGTGGATAATTTTTTAGTATAGCATTTATCATGGCTAATTCAAAATCAATAATTATTTTTGAAGGAAAATAATTATTGCTTTCTTGTTTTATTTTAGTGAGTATATCTATGTAGGTAGTTTGCTGCTTATTTGGTAATAGGGCATAGATGATTGGAATATTTGAATGTTGGTACAATCCATGCACTGTGTACAGCTGGTAGAATGGTTTTGGACAGACTTTGAAAGTTCCATCCATCATCCAGGTGTCACATTGCTGTAATTTAACTAAATTGTTTGCAGTAGCAAACATAATTATTCTTTTATCAGGGCATTTGTTATCAAAAAATATAAATGGTTATTTAGTGTGAGTAATGCTTAATTCTGGGGGAATAACTACTTCTGCAAACGTTTTAGGGGCAGGTATAGTACTTGTAGTTGCTTTTTGTTGTCTGGCAATAGTTCTTTTTAAAGAAGCTATGGAGGCTAATTGTCCTGATGCATGTTGAGGTACTTTTAATAGTTGCTCTTTCAGTATTTGGGTGGTTGGTTTATCAGTACTAGTGCTTGCTTCTTTAATACTTTCAAGAGCATCTCTAACCTCAATCTCTGTTATGTTTGGGGGTGATTATGTTCTTTTACAGAAAGAACAGTAGTTTCATGAGTAGTAGCTCTTCCATAGCATTTGTTAGAGTAGTATTTGCTACACTTCCAAAACACTTTAAGGCCAAATTGTTTCTCCTGTGTATAGACATACCCCATATAACATAATAACATTTTATTTTTTTGTGACATTACAAATTCTGCACCTTCAGTCATGTTGTTTTGTCTTATGCTAGGGAAATTAAAAAAACAATTTTTTTAATATAATAAATACCACATATTTATTAAATACAGTTACATTTCAGTGAATATACTTACAATGTTTAGTTTGATGTAAATAAAATCGTCCAGGAAATAATTTCAAGCTTTATTTTCTATTTTCTTGATGTATTTTCTGTTGAGAAGAGAAAACAAACATTTTAATAATTTCATTACATTGTTTGTAGATGATAGGGATTTTAGGGGAAAAGGGATATTTGGGTGGGTATTTAAGGGTGTTTAATAATTGAAAATTATATACTTACTTTTTAATTGTATTTAGTTGGTTAGTGTTTATAAAATGATTTTGGATGCTTTTGCAGGGTAGGTTTACCTCTGCTTGTTGTTGCTTGGAAGGCATTATGCCATCCTTCAACACTATTATTTGTTTCGGCTTCTTTGTTTAAGGTGCTTAGGTACACATTCCACCAAGGAATGTGGAACGTAGGTTGCCTTCTATGCCCTGATCTATGCAGTCTTCCCACCCAGGTGTCCTCAAAGTAGTCTAGTAGTGGGCTTATTTTGTCTTCGTTCCTTTTGTAATAGGGGCTCTCTATTAGAATATTGTAGTGTTCTGCTACATCAGTTACAGGTACATATGCTAGTGCTATTAGCTTTTTAATTTGGTAGGCGTAAGTACTGTCTGTAGCATATTGTACACTTAGGGTTGATTTTTGTAGATGTCTCCAGAGACTCTGGTTAAAATGATAATAGCAACCCTGTATTGCTGTGTGTGGATAATTTTTTAGTATAGCATTTATCATGGCTAATTCAAAATCAATAATTATTTTTGAAGGAAAATAATTATTGCTTTCTTGTTTTATTTTAGTGAGTATATCTATGTAGGTAGTTTGCTGCTTATTTGGTAATAGGGCATAGATGATTGGAATATTTGAATGTTGGTACAATCCATGCACTGTGTACAGCTGGTAGAATGGTTTTGGACAGACTTTGAAAGTTCCATCCATCATCCAGGTGTCACATTGCTGTAATTTAACTAAATTGTTTGCAGTAGCAAACATAATTATTCTTTTATCAGGGCATTTGTTATCAAAAAATATAAATGGTTCTTTAGTGTGAGTAATGCTTAATTCTGGGGGAATAACTACTTCTGCAAACGTTTTAGGGGCAGGTATAGTACTTGTAGTTGCTTTTTTTGTCTGGCAATAGTTCTTTTTAAAGAAGCTATGGAGGGTAATTGTCCTGATGCATGTTGAGGTACTTTTAATAGTTGCTCTTTCAGTATTTGGGTGGTTGGTTTATCAGTACTAGTGCTTGCTTCTTTAATACTTTCAAGAGCATCTCTAACCTCAATCTCTGTTATGTTTGGGGGTGATTATGTTCTTTTACAGAAAGAACAGTAGTTTCATGAGTAGTAGCTCTTCCATAGCATTTGTTAGAGTAGTATTTGCTACACTTCCAAAACACTTTAAGGCCAAATTGTTTCTCCTGTGTATAGACATACCCCATATAACATAATAACATTTTATTTTTTTGTGACATTACAAATTCTGCACCTTCAGTCATGTTGTTTTGTCTTATGCTAGGGGAAATTAAAAAAACAATTTTTTTAATATAATAAATACCACATATTTATTAAATACAGTTACATTTCAGTGAATATACTTACAATGTTTAGTTTGATGTAAATAAAATCGTCCAGGAAATAATTTCAAGCTTTATTTTCTATTTTCTTGATGTATTTTCTGTTGAGAAGAGAAAACAAACATTTTAATAATTTCATTACATTGTTTGTAGATGATAGGGATTTTAGGGGAGAAGGGATATTTGGGTGGGTATTTAAGGGTGTTTAATAATTGAAAATTATATACTTACTTTTTAATTGTATTTAGTTGGTTAGTGTTTATAAAATGATTTTGGATGCTTTTGCAGTTGGCTGTAGAGGAGATAGACAAAAAATAAAATATATATTAGTGAATTACGTTTGAAAAATATTTTTAGGTAGCTTGGAAAAAAATATAATATACTTACATTTATTGTTCTTTTATTGGTGAGGATGTTGAAAATATTTTTCTGGCTTTGTAAGGTATCTGTAGAGCAGATATAAATGTAAGCAATGAAAGATTAGTAAATTAGGTCTCAGAAATAATTAGGGTTCAAGGCTAGTTGTATGGTTATATTTTAAATACAGTTTTACTTACTTAGTGCAGTTTTAAAGGTTTCTTCAGTAATGAAAGTTTTCTTTCAGGAAACAGTCTGGCAGAGTTTCACCTTCTTCTTTATTGTAGGTTAGAAGTGTAAAAGAGATGCGAACATTTCATGTTTATATAGTGTTTATTTAATTGGTTGCTTTATGTTATTGGTGTATTTTAAAATGTGAGTATTTCATTCGTTCAAGTTAATTGTTTTTATTGTTTTGGCTGTTTGTTTCCATATAAGGGAAACGCTAATTAAGAACTTGTTAGTAGAAAGTTATTATTTTTTCGTTTTTCTTTTTTAAAATATATTAAACATTGTTTTTAATGTGACATGATGCAAGCATTATATATTTTAAAGCTTTTATTTTATTACTGTAATTGTTCGTTTAGAAAAAATTTACAGTTTTATATATTCATGTGTTTGCAAATGATTATTTTATGTTATTTAAGTGTTTTATATTGTTTTATAATGTGAATTTATATTTGGTGCTAAATATATATTTAATTGACCAGTTTTTCAATAGTCGATATTGTTAAAAAGTCGATAATATTGATGTCTATATTTTGGTATTCGATATTTTTGATATTTTGTATGTGTTTTAAAATTAAACGATATTTAATTTAACGATATTTTGTATTTCGATATTGTGGTGTACGATATTTTTCATATACGATATTGTGTACTCGATATTTTTGTATTTTTTTAAATAAGTATTGGTAGTCGATATTATTGTAGTCGATATTATGACGACGATATTTTGTCAATACGATATTTTTGTTGTCGATATTATGTCAGTGATCCG